>MU827780.1:4012525-4068301 GCA_029204205.1 Desmophyllum pertusum
GAGTGATTTCACTAAACCCGTGAAATAGTTACTACACTATTAGATACTATTAGACACTTATTCCATTGTTTTCTTTTGTTTAGTTTGACTATTTAGCACTAACTGTTTATACATATTGTTTCACGGGTTTAAATGAAATCACTCTAAAACGTGCGTTCACAAAAATACTTGAATTCAAGATGGACGAGGGGCGAAGGGCGACGGAGCAGGAAGGAGTAGCCGTCTAATTTCGTTGTATAGGCTGCAAGATAAATCGAGATTTTTTGTTCGGAGTGCCTATACGTCAGTATCAACCACTGGCAGATTCTGCTATCTTCGTACCATACAGCCACCGCGTCGCGGGCTCATGCCACGTATCTTTGGGCAATTGTGCTGACTAAAATTTGTGATCTTCTATTGCTGCCATGGAAGGGTTGTTGCAATCTTTGTTGGAGATACGAAAGATTTCTCTGAGCGATCTTTTTTTTTGTTTTATTGTTTTATTGTTTTATTTGGTCTTCATGTAGAGTTCATTCTTTGGATTTTAGCGCCATGTACCACAAAATAACCAGGAACATTTATCCACAGTTATAATCCATCAAATATTTTTCTCGCGCGCGATTGGTCTAAACACGTCACGTGACGCCGCCAAAACTTGGAAATATCCGCGAGATACCCCAAGTGATATTACCTAGTTTTCACAATTTTGCGTTTTACGTTCGCTAGTTCAGTTTTCGTCTCAAATACATTGCTAAATTGAATAGAACTGATTGTTTTGAACAGACTAGAGTTATTTTTGAACGGCACATAATTATTTTGATGTTGAACAGCTTGGCCAACTCTCCCTAACAGAGATGCCTTGTGAACAAATATTGAAGGATAACGAAGATCTGTTCGCTTCTCGGAACAGATAGGGCCGAATACAAGGTTTGACCGTGGTCTAACTCGAGTTTAAACTGGCCAACCTAAATGTGTTAACGTCATTTACAGTAAACCCTGTTTAGAAGGTGTATACATAGACTAAAAACCAATTAGCTACTTAGACTGACCTGCTTATAAGTAGACTTAGACCTCATTAAATTCTCTTAAACCACGGCCTATAAACTTAGACTTCGTTTAAATATTCGCCCATAATGTCCGCGGACAAATATCCGTGCATATTTTCGCGCCAAATGGCGGTTATTGTTTATTTATGCTTCAAACACTCCAGGACTGAAAATGCTTGCTATCTGTCTTTACCCTAGAGATAAGTTGTTCATATCCATATGTAATAGCATAACTTCTTATAATACAACTTATAGTCAATTAAAAGAAGGCTGCATGAATGTAAACTCTGAATGGTAAACTTAAGTCAACTTTTGTTGTTATCACTCTTATTCGGTTGTTTTATACACTTAAGGAGGAAGCACGGCCGAGTGGTTAGGGCGTCGGACTTGTAATTTTCGGAGGTCCCGGGTTCAAGCCCTCCACCCTACCATTCACTGGATTTGTTCTCGGTTGCCCCGAGTTCAACTCCTGGGCTGCGCTCTGTAAAATAGCCAACTGGTCTGCCTCCTGCCAGTTGGGATTTTCAACCATGTTATGTTTATTTGAAATATTTGTTTCTATACACGGCTCCACAAGCTTCTAGCTTTAACACAAACCGTGTATAACTAAAGTTGATTATTTTTTATTTATTTTTACTTCCAATAACACCATTTAACAATTTCAACTGTAACATTTCCAAACCAATGCCACATAGAATTAGCCGTCTTCTACAAAATACTCGCTCGCACTTCATAACTGTTTGTTACTACTGATTATACTATTTACCAAGAGAGGATGATCTTAAGAGAAGCAGTTTCCCCTATACATGGGTCTCTTCCAATGATAATTGTTTTGAGAATATTTTTATAACTTTCAGTCCATAGCTGAGCTATTTTAAGAGCGCTACCTGATTGGTCAGTTCGAGTAACGTTATGTCGGAGCTTTGATCAGTAAAAATAACTTTCACAGCATGGCGCGGAACTATTAATAGATTTCAAAACATTATCATAGGGCATGGGAAATCCTTCTCTTAGATCATCCTCTCTTGTATTTACTAATTATACTAATTACTAATTTATTTCTTGTGTAGCTTTGTACAAAAAGACGAACCGCTTCCAAATCAGTTAAGTGAAATAAATTTAAAATAAAAATTTAATTTATACCAGCTATTCGTAAAAAAAACATTCAGATAAATAAACAAGTAATAAACGAACGATCGAGTTTATGAATAATGTGTAAATGTAAGTAAACAAATGAACGTATATCAGGAACAACAAATCATTATTCATTATATGTAAATAAACCAGTAGATCAAATCACTAAAATTAATAAACCAATGAATCGATAAATCAATAAATTAATAAACCAATAAATCGATAAATCAATAAATTAATAACCAATAACTTTATAATTAATAAATTAATAAACCAATAAATTAATACATTAATAAATCAATAAATCGATAAATCAATAAATTAACAAACCAATAACTTTATAGATTAATAAACCAATACATTAATAAATTAATAAAAACCAATAAATCAGTCGATTAAAATTTCAGTGGTAGTTCACAACAACATACCATTGTTATGATAATTTCTATAAGTACAGGGTTCTTTGGGGTTTTACAGACAAACTTGTACCCAGTAATGTTATTTTTTCCCTTCGTCTCTTCCCATCACACACAGCGCGTCCCTCATCAAGGGCATCCAATCTCTCCTCAACCAAAAATTACATAATAATGAGCACTGGGTACGAGTCTGTGGTTTAGATGCACGGGTGTAAGTTGGTTCATTAACCCGGCTAATCATTTTATTTTCTGCAGGCTTCATAACAACAGTTTGAACACAGAAAGAAGACTTCGAGGATGACATGGAGTGTTCTTCTTTGTTACCCAATCGCCCAGAGTTGAGGAATACACAGAACCGTCAGAGGTCTATAACTAGTTATAGACCTCTGGAACCGTTTAATTGTACGTGGAACGTGGATGCAAAGGAATTGCGAGGAATGTTTCATGAGCGGTGTTACATTAGAATAATTTTTGTTGAATTTGAAAATGAAACTGCCTCGCTAACGTGAACATGTTTCAGTAAGTGAACCATGTTACACGGTGCAAACCTGTTTGAAACCTGTTTATCACATCGATATGTTGCGGTTTTTGCCGTGTAAAAGATGGTCTTGGTAGGTCACTCTAATATAAATGCAAAAAAAAAATCTGTAACCCATTACTGGTTACAAAAGCGTGTTTCGAGGTGAAGCAGTCCTCGACTAACATTCTTTAATATATTATGGTCATATTGCCATAGTTTTAAAATCTTTGAAATTGAAGATAGAAGACAGTTTTAAGATTATTTCGGTAAATGGTCTCAACTGTATTATCAATTATTTGTTAAAAAATAAGCAAATGTTCTTACTGCATTTCGGAATGTAATGCGAGATTTTATGTTCGCGCGGAATATTTTCGTGGCCCGTTTGCTTTACTTGCGGAAATTATTTGTACCTTTTATATGGTAGACTGCAAAACAGGCCCATATTTTTAGAACGAGTTCGTTGGGAAAAAACGCGGCGGCCCACGAACGAGCGTGAAAAAGAAAAGACTGTTTTGCAGTTTATTTATTAGTAATAATATAGTTTTGTGTTAACATGCAACTTTTTTGAACTGTTATTAACTGTAAGCTATTGATATTTGACATAATCAATTCGTCAATCCTTTTTATTCTCAACAAAGAAAATTATTTGTCAAAAAAGAAACCAATATATATTTTCATTATACTTATAAAGCGAAGTAACCGAGAGCGAGCGAGAAAGCGAAAAAAATCAATTTATTGAATTTGGAAGTCAGGAAAAAAAAAAATTGAAATCAGTAAAGAATTTCAGTTATGAATTTATAATTACCAGCGTGTAACACAAACATGCACTTATATGATTATGTTACGAAATTGAAAATAATGAGTGTTGTGTTAAAACATGCCACAGTTGTTAAAAATGTAAGGCTGAGACATTATAGCAGTTTAGAGGCGTTTAAATCGTTGTTCATGAATTAATAAATGTAGCGGGAACGCACAGAAGAGATAACTGTACAGGGGTTTAATAGCGATGTTGTTTACTGGTTAATACTGCTGCTGCTACTCTTGGAAATTGTCCTTTCGAATAAACGTAAACGGGATCGCCGCAGCTCTTGTTTGGTAAAAATATAATAATAACTTGTCGGCCATTCACTATTGAGGTCTATTTCCATCAAGTTTATAGTAAATGGTTTTCGACGAATTAGAAAGCTTAACATCTTGGTTATAAAGAACTATGAAAGATACTAGTGTCCTGGAGGGGATGATAGAAGTTTTGATAGAGTTGTTGACTGATTAATTACAAAGCAGCATGCTGCATGGTGGAATTGAATGGACACGGAGGTATTTGCTATGAATTAAATTATTGTGTAAGATAAAAATTACAAATTGAAATTACAATAAAAAAGCGTTTTTAATTTGCTTTAATTTCTGCAGTCATTGAATTGTTTTGGGTAAAGCTTCGCAGTATCGTGTTGATTTGTCGTAAACAAAAGGCACTGATGATCAACGCGTTACTGCGTCTGCGTATGTTGCTTGTGGTTGCGTCGCTAGTGAAAACCATGCTTAACGAAAATCAATGGTATTCTACAGGGAGCTTACATTAGTAAGATGAGAGGGTGAAAATGAAGAAATGAATCGTTTACCTGTTTTTGAAAGACAAAAAAAAATTGAGAAGCGAGACGGTCTGGGTACAAGATTCGTGCTGGCGCAAAAGATGCAGATAGCGGCCTTTCCTGTAACTTTGAATGACAGAATACAATATCATTTCGTCATTTACTTTCATCCTCTCAACTTAATCATTGTATGTGATGTGTATGCTAAGTTTGAGCCTGTGTTGGTTGTGATGCGGTTTAGAAGCAATCTGAGCCTCAGCATTTTACGAGAGTTCAACCTCGATCCCAGGCTCTCTTCGACAATGGAGGAAAAGGAGAGAGAGCTGGGAACGAGGTTGGCGAGAGTTTTATCGCTTTAGCGTGTTGCATACACTGTATGTTACGAGGGCAACGCTTTGTGAGAAGAGAATGACAGTGTATGCAAGACTGCTTAAATGTACTGTAGGCACATGCGTATAATTACCGCTGGGAATACCGCTTGAACCGGGGTTTGTTTTCTTTCGAGTCTGTGTTTCCTTTACTTAACCAAAACTAAGTTATACAAATAAATAAATAAACCGGAATAAAGCTGCTTAGAATGACTGGACCTGTTCGAGCCACAATTGAGTTGCTCCAAGTCCGGAGGGAGGTTAATCTTATTCAGTCCAACCTATGAAGCCTTCAGGCCTGTTTACGTCATGGCCTTACCATTCCCGCTCTAAAAATTGGGTAGCTTGAACTGCAAAGTATTTTTATAGTAACCACAAGGAAATACCATTAAAGACTTCCGAGCCGTGCTCAGCTGACCACGTGACAGTCTATTATGCTTAGTTTACAACAGTAGATAGTGATTATTTCGAAACGCACGTGTTTCGGCCTTCGAATATTTGCTGCATATGTTGCTCTGAAGATCTGTGGCATTTTACGCCGGAAAGACGGTAAAAGCTCCAACTATGTGGTATCGATTTAGCGCGTAGATAGCGTGTACATATCATTTCCGACAAAAGGATGTGTATTATCAAGAGCACGTGAAGGTTAACCCTTTATATTCTCTTATAGGCGATGTTAAAATCAGTGTAGGATCATAGCAGCTAAACCTAATACGGAAATTCGACAATGGAAAAGACACCCAGTTGATTAATCGCCAAAAAACAAATGTTCGCAACAAAACGAGTATTTGCTAGATCAGATATCGTCGGAGATGTCTCCAAACAACATCATTAAATTAGCCCGAGTATCAGGCCTGATACTCAGGCTATCATTAAAATCATCATATGGGGTTTACTGACAACTGACAAATGGCTAAAATTTTATCTGACAACTGACAAATAGCCTAAAATTTAACCGACAACTGACATTTTCGAAACATTTGGAACAAGGTTAACTGACAACTGACAACAGGCTTGGAAGATCCTAATGACAACATGACATATCTGTTACATGATCCTCAATATAATTTTTGGTGGCCACGCGGTCGAAGGAAAGATGTCTGCTCGCGGCATTAGTATTAAAAGCAATCGTGGGATTTTATCGTCTCGATTCCGATACGGCTTTCGAGCGGCACCGAAGCCGACAAAAAATTTGACAAAAAGTTGCTCCAAAACAAAAAAGTTGCCGAAAAAAGGAAAGTTGCCGAGCAACTTGTGGCTAGCCCTACTTCCAGCCGTTTACCAGACGAACCGTGTTTCCAATTGGTTACTTTAGACCACGTGATGTCATATGTGGAGTGTTGACAGACCAAACGCGACTCTACGGTTCGTGGACATTGGTATTCTTCTCCAAGTATGTTTCTAACGGGCAATATGTTGTATTATGAGGAGGATTTTCAAGTAGAATGGAGCCTTCGACTGTGTCTTTATTCGATTGTGTTCAAATTTTAAGAGGTCAAGTTTGGTTCTCGGCGTGTCAGGCTTTCGCCCTGTATAGTGTGACCTCCTTAATTTGCGATGCTTTAACGAAGAGCTAAGACCTAAGACCTGAAACCTAAGACCGTCGCTTAAAGGCTTTTGTAAGACGCCCAGCCGAGAAACACTAGCCTGAGATCAGGCTCCTGAAGAAATTTGCGAGCGAAGCGAGCCGAGTCGCTGCAGAACGAAAGCGACGGAGCCTGAAGACATTCCTTTCGTTCTGCAGCGACTCGGCTCGCTTCGCTCGCAAATTTTCTTCAGGAGCCTGATCTCAGGCTAAGAAACACGAAATTGATGGGGTCTTCGTTTTGAATAAAATTAATAAATTAATAAGTTAATAAATTAATTAATTAATTAATAAAAAGAAAGAAAGTGTTAATTTCTGGCTTAATTTTTATTTATTCATAAGGAAAGCCTCCCGATTCAATAAATAATTTACCTCCGTTACGTTCAAACTTAAACTGAGGTGGTCTAAAATGGGCCAAAAACGATTATTAAGGTTCTTAGTTAATTATTAATAGCCGTTTAACTGACAACTGACAAATGACCCAAAATTTAACTGACAACTGAGAAATGGCCTAATTTTTAACTGACAACTGACATTTGGACCCCCCCCCCCCCCCCCCCCATACAGACCCTCTTAGAGGGAAACGATCTCTCTAGATTAGATCATGTTGAATGTCACGCACATGCAAGAAAGCACACATTACTCACTACTCATTTATTGACAGTCCAGTCCCGAAAAAGGCCTTAGTACTTATGCGGCTTTTGGTAAATTTCCAAGTATAATAGCACTTCGAATGAACCACAGTCAAGGATACGTCATGTTGCTTAGCAACTTCTAATCCGCGGGCTCTTTCAACCTCTTGGGGACAAGATTTCGACCGAATAACTGGTTACGTATTTCCCAGCCTATGTTGAAAGCTGATGATTTCTTTCAATTAAGCGTATAGAAAAAACTATCGCAAATCCATTCTCTTGATATTTTTATGCCAGAGCTCAACTGAATAAAGAATATGCGATATTGACACATACGAAGATCTCCCAAGTTGCTACTGTCTAGGTATCTATTACTGACTGTACATGGACAACGCACTACTTCCATTCAACACAGCGATGCGTGTGGGGAGAGATTTGTCAATGTATAAAATGTGAAGAATGTTGTTTTTAACCACTTATGTGCAGAAGCTCTCTAGCTCTGGGGGCGGGGGATACGCAGGCTAACACTCTCGTAAGCGAACAGGTCTACTTACTGCCTTTTTGGGACGAAATTTTTCATGCAATGTTTGTCTCTACATCGGTACAGCACTCGATGGGAAATTGTTTATAGTTTTTGCTGTCAACGCGTTTCAAACAAACTACCAAAGCTGCAGTGCAACAACTGTATATTTTGTAAATCGTACAATATTTCGGCTAGCCAAACCAACCTTATTCAGGTACAAGATGTTACTAATGAAACTGTATAAGTCTACAGAACATGGAGAGTGTCGCAATACAGGAAAGGAGTTGCTAGGAGAGGACGATGACGTAGCGACAACCTAAACCGCAGACATATATTCTTTTGGTTGGGGAGCTTCGAGGAGAGATTGCATGACGAGCCAAAAGTAGAGGCTGCTACTGTTGTTTGACCTGTTTTCGGAACATTTTCTTTCAAATTCTAACCATTCTAACTCTGACATGCAACTTATTCCCCTGAAAATTAAATAATTAATTCTTCACTAGACTCACTAGACTCGATTCATAAAGCCAGAGAAGCACATCTTATATTTAAAGCTATAAATACCTGGCCTTGAGCTGGTAAAGTCGTGAGAATATCCGCCCGGATATCCGTGATGACATAGCCTTTAGCCCTTATCAATATGTTTGTTTAACACTCATCTCCTATCACTCCTTTCCTGTATTGCGACATCCTTGTACAATCTCATTTGTAACATCGGTACGTTGCATCAGCCTTGCGGCAGTAGTCTCTGGACGTTTTATCTCGTGTCTACATTTTGGCTGATCAGATCCTCATTTTGGATCCAACGTTCAAGCATGATTTTCGTCTACGGTTTTTTGCCTTTTATCCAGTCTTTCCAAACTAAGCCGGAAAAATAGTGTTTGGGATTTTAATTCAAATTGGTAATTAAAGCGGAAATCAGTTTGATATCTATATTGCGCGACTATCTTTGACCCTAGAGTAGGGTAGGGCTTTTAAATAACAGTGTATTTACATAGTAACTCGCTCCCATTGACATCTCCTCGTTTGCTGGCATTGCCTGACGATCGAGCGCTCGCTTATAAGAGCCTGCTCGCAGGCTACTCGTTTGCCGTATTCGAGCATGAGATAGCGCATGCGTCCAAACATTTTTCGCTTGGTTCAATCTGCTATGAAAAATCCATTTGCATTGCAAACTAATCCTCTGGGCCGGGTTGCTCGAAGGGTGGATAACGCTATCCACCGGATAAATCACTATCCAGTGGATAAGTTGTTAACAAAACAAAATATACTGTAGAAGCAGAGACCGATACAACGTAGATTTTTAAGTTTTTTAAGTACTATATTTCGACTGGCCAAACCAGTCTTCTTCAGGTTACAATAAGGAAATTTTACATTGATATACGTGTTATACTGTTATATAGTAGCTACTAACAGTTTTTGCGTAATAACGGAAATACGTCAGAGAGATAACATAGATTGACAGTAAACAATAGAATAAGATAAATGTAGGGAAACTTAATATCTAATATCTTTCTTCGCGGATGTTAAGGCCATGGGGTTCAAGTGTTCTAGCTTTTGAGATTAAAAAAGCTTCCCTGGCCTTACGTATTGAGTCTCTGTTAGAAAATATTTTTTCAATGGGGATTAATAGGCCAATTTCGATATATTAAAATTCTAACTTGGCTCCGAGGCTTAGGGGAATAAAACAAAAGAAATGATTTATTCATCCCTCACCTCGATGTGATTTATTGTCGATTTCTTTTGTTTTATTCCCTAAGCCTCGGAGCCAAGTTAGAATTTTAATATATCGGAATTGGTCTAGTCGTTAGCAGTGTGATTAGGAGAGGAGAGAAAGTGTTCAGCGACTGTTGTAGGTTTAGATTTGGTATTAGGTTATCTATGGTACGGCGGTGTTCATTAAAAATCTGTCTTTTAAGCGTCGTTTAGTCTCTCCTATTATTGTAAATTGCAGCGGTTACATTGAATCATGTAAATTAGATTTACTACGCTATCCACTGGATAGTGATTTATCCGATGGATAGCGTTATCCACCCTTCGAACAACCGTGCCCTGGAGACTACGGTGATTAGTGACGACGAAAACCGTGTCACTCAATCAATCCACTGTTTTTGTCACAATTATCGCGCGTCATTGGCTAATTTTTAAGAGGGCAGACACATGAATGACGTCATCGCGCGCGGATCTTCAAAGTCTGCGGATCCACTCGGCTTCGCCTAGCCTGCGAGCGCAGACGTATTTTCCGGCTCGAGAAAGTCTTCGGAGGAGGCTAGGCTTCACCTCGTGGATTAGACTTTCTCAAAGTCCGTTTTTTCGCGTTTTGGTGATTTTGTCAGTCAGTCGGATACTATTGTAGCTTCTACAAGACTACAAAATGTATTTAGCAGAGATGCTGTACGCTTGACGCGAAGGTTACATTTCTTGCATCAATTTGTGATTTGACCGAGCTTTTATAGTTCGACGTTTCCGTTTCCTCCTTTGATCTGTCCTTTGATCGTTGTGTGATGTTCGCACCACACGATTTAAATCAACGAGAATCTCCAAATTATTCACACGCTTGAGATTTGTTGGAGCTCGAGAACAGTTTTTCCGCCGATTATTTGGATCAGAAATACTTTCCACACACAAGATACACGCTGATCCTTTTGAATTCGGAGACAGACAAGTAACATTTTTTGTTGGAGTTTATTAAATTCATCGGTGTCGCGATCCAGCTGTTGTTTTTGTATTCAAATACAGGGAGCGGGCGGCCGTGAACAATGACGTCACGCCACTTTCGCGCCAAGAAATATGCAAATTAAATTCGAACTCATGCAAGCGGAACAAACCGACTCGCGGCAACTTCGTCGCTTAAAGAAGTCGACTTGTCGCGGCGTTCGCCGCTCGCTTTCGCGACTTCGTCGCTTAAAGAAGTCGACTTGTGGCAAGTCTACTCGTGGATCCACAACTACTTTGACAATGTTTAATCAATAACAGGAGAGACGCATACAAAAAAACTGACGTCAATTTGTTAATTAGTTCAAATGACCATGTTACAAGACGCGGTGCCATCACACTTGTAGACGAAAGTCTTGTTGATGTTCATGTACAATTCCCGGATAGATCTAGAGAAGCAGTTGAAAAACTGTTCCGAAAGAGTAATATAACTACTGAGAGGTCCACACGAAAGGGAAAACTCCTGCTGAAAAGCCTATGAGTAAACAGACTGGAGGGAAATCCTCGAACACTTGGCGAAGCAAAGTCCCGCCGCTCATTCATCTAAACTAGCTGAAGACATCCATGGATGATATTAAACAACAGCTAAAAGATCTTACTGGCTCTATCGCACGTATAACTAGTCTCCTACGGCTGCGTAGGAGACTAACGTGTAACACCAGTAGTAACTGAAATTACAATTGCGAAAGCGACGAGGGCGATGGAGTGATGGAGTGACCCCCGACAGCAACTCCGGACACGCAGCCGGGAAAGAAAAAAGCAAGGGTGGAATCCAGCGTGTTAGCTGGCATGGAAAAAACTGGTCAACATTGTGAGGATTTAGATCCTGAACAATGTCAGAGGCTCAGAGCTTGTTAAATAACTGCTCCGTAAAGGCGTAAGCAAAGAGGCACGCGATGAATTGATGAATAAGTTCCCAGGAAAGGGGTAAAAACTGAGGATGCAATGCTCCAGAAAGCTCAAAAGCCCCTTTTAAAGGGTATAGCTGCGTCACCAGAATTCTAGATGATGAAGTCTGAGCCGAAAGGTAGTCAGCCAGTCAGTTCAATCAGAGAAGCTGCTCAGCTAATTGGTACAGTTTCTTGTTCCAAAGGTAAGGCTTGTTTAATTTTGTAATTTTATATATATATATATATATATATATATCAGTTTATTATAATTTTATATCGTAAATCACGAATATTGAACGCAAACCGTAAAGTCTGATTTGAAACAACAATGTTTGTAGTTAATTTATATCCCTTTCATCTGTTTCAACCGGGGACTCTGTCGAGGCATTGTTTGTGAGTACGCGATGTAACTCGCGATTTAAAAAATTGTTACAAGACGCTTCGCACAACTTAATTAGAAAATGAGAAATCCTGCCCAATAGTTTGTATCATGTCAATAATTATAAAAATAATTTAATACAGAAAATTCAAAGTGTTATACGAAATGTAAAAATAGGAAGTATATGACACCCACGGAGCTAAAAGGAAACTTTGCTGGCTTCAATCGATCACAAATGGCAGAAAAACGGTCGTGAGTTGATTGAACGTTTCTTTGCTCGATTCATAAGAACTGGTTCATTCATTTCGGGCAAAACAACACTATAAAAGTTTATTTTGATTTTAACAAGTTTTTAAAGGTGGAAGAAAATAAATCTGAACAGGCTGTTAGTTTTAAGTAGTTTTTTTTAGGTATTTGATGTAAAGCGCTTTTGAATATGCTTATAATATTAGCGCTATACAAATTTATATTATTATTATTATAAGTTAAGAAAATTGAACAACCCAGAATTCAAATTCAAACTCCACAGTCAGCTAAAACCGTCTAATGCTAAAATATTACTTTAAAAAGCAAACACTCAAGAATCCTACTATTAAGATTTCATTTGTATATCTTTATTAATTGAGAAAAGCTAGAACTGAAAATGTCGTTTCGAGCTGGGTTTGGCAAGATTTTCAAATAATTCGCGAATATCACTGTCCATAGCTGCTCGCCGCTTATGCTTGTTTTTGTCACTGGACCGGGAACAGGAACGGAGGTAGTCATGGCGACAGTACTTTCACCAGCTCCACCTCAAACGGATCGCGACTAGGACGACTTCTCGAAACTGGCATCGAGGCACCACACGGTCATTACATGAACGGATCGAAGGGATCTCTAAGTAGAAAGCCATGCACCACGTTTTCAAATGAGAACGAGAAACTTGTTTCTGTAATAATTATTATATCTTTTTGGAGGTAAACTAAAAGGTATTTGTCCATAAATAACACAAAATTATTTTTGCCGGAGCAGACCGTCAACTAATGTATCACTCATAGACCGGACCTTTTCAGGCAGTGGAGATGTTCAGACGAACCCCCTGAAAAAAAACTAGAAATGCTGGTAAAACTGGTAAATGGTGTGTAGCATCACATTGTACATGTTACAACAATTCAGGAAGATATTCAGGCAATTTTCCTATTCTTTTGTGGTGGAAGTGATCGCAGCAAGTTGTGCATTGTGGAGTTGAACCTTTCCAGAAATAGCAGCATTAAATCTCTTTTGCAGGCCCGGAAAGATATGGCAATGCGCCTATAGTTTGCCACACCACTGAAACAAATGGCCGCAAATTATGCACTGGTAGGCTTCATCTTATGAAATCGAGTTCATCAGCTGTTTTTTTTTTTTTTTTTCAAGAATACTTTTAGCACAATGTGCTAAAGAAATAATCAGCATATCGCAATGATATATGGTTGGTTTACTTTTGCGTGAACAAAAAATTATTGTGATAAAACTATGGTATGGCAACTGGATAACATAATATTTTAAATGATATGAGTGTAAATCACACTCTCTAGCTTTTATAAATGTTTAATCTATAATGAATAAATCGAAAACTCTGATTATATGACAAATGGAAATTAATCTTAATCTCCTAGATGGTGCTCTCATTGTTGTACAGCGTGAACATTAAATGATCATCGAGGAGTAGGCCATTGTGTCAGAAGCTCAAAGGTTTCCCGCCTTTATCGGTTTTCTTAGAGCTGGCATTTGGCTATTTCTTCTTTTTCGCGTTCCTTTAATTGACGCACTTGGGGTTTCTGCTCTCGGGTGATTTCAAAAACAAAATCTTCCAGAGTAACAATACGTGGTGATTGGACCATTATTTATTAGTGAATTCTTAAAAGTTAGCAAGCAAACTACTAAATTGCGCAAAATTGAAAATTAATGTTCCAAAACAAAGGTTAAACTATTCAACTGTTGATGGGCTAAAATGTTCCACATTCTTCAGTCTCTTTGCATTGGCCTTTTTACACTTAAGACACGGACTTTGGAGAGTTTTATGACTTTCAATGGCTTTTCTGAGAACGTATGACTTCCAATGGTTTTCCAGGAGATTTGCGACTTCCAATGGCTTTCCTGGATACTTAAGACTTTCAATGGCTTTTCTGAAACTTATAACTTTCAATGGCTTTTCTGAAAACTTATAACTTTCAATGGCTTTTCTGAGAACTTATGACTTCAATGAGAGGGAGGAGAACTGAAAAAAACTATTAAGAGAGCGTCTCCACAACAATCAATAAAATCGGAAAATAGCGGCAAAAATGTGAAAACGCAAAATCGCTCAAACTTTGGCTGTTAGTAGTCCATATCGAGTTATTCATTGCTATGTGGTTCATTTGTCAAATAATTTATTGTTTCGGCAGAAAATGACGAAAATCAGTTTCAGGGCTCGATACGAGAAAATTTGGCTTGAAAATTAGCCACTTTTAAGCGACCCGCTTGCCTTAGCTATTAATCCAGAAGACATCCAGTTGTTATCAGCGTATTCTACGACTTTTCCAGGTTCTATTTTATAATTACCATGAAGATTGAAAAAATTATGACACTGAGAGAGGCCTGAAAAAAATCCCCCTGTTTCTCTATGGCAATTACTAGCTAGATTGAAAAAAATATTTACCCTACTACCTTTATCATAAATCAAATGAAATTTAGAAATTACACTAAGAAGGAACTGGCCTTTCAACTGATTTAATTTTTTTTCTGGGGAAATTATATTGCGCTATGTGAGAAAGCGCTCAAAATGGCCGAAAAATGATATACGTGACTAGTGGATTGCGTGACATACCGTGGCGTAGCACATATTTCAGTGCTGAGTTTAGTCAAAGAAATGGTAAAATCCAAATTCCTACATGGGTATCAATATTAAAAAAACACTTTCTTTTGAGAATATCAGTATTTTTCGTACATCATTAATGCTTCCCACGATGATGTGACGTAAGAAAATGGTTAATTTCACGGTGTGAATTGTACTTTGGCTTATAAGAAATTCTCTGATATCCACGCTATTTGAACGTAATCTTGTGTAATCTTGTTGTTTTTCTAACATTCATTCTCAGCTAAACACTTCTCCGGTTGGGTGCTAATTTGCATATCACATGTGTTACAAGAGGGTTACCAACTTAAAATGTATAAATACTAGGGTGGATCTAGGGGGTGGGGTCAGGGTTTCTGGACCCCCTTTTCCATGATGGTAGATACTTTAATGATAAACAAATTAAATTGCTTTACGCGTTTTGACACCTAGCGGGAATTGCATCTATTTCTACATTTACGTATAAGATAATTTATTTTTCATCCATACTGTTGTCAGAACTTACTCATTTAGCATAACGTGTGACAATAAAGACTGTTATTTGTTATCTGTAACATCTTTGAGTACCAACTAAATTAACACTATTCTGCCTGGGCTTTGTTTTTCGCTAATGAGCCTGGGGGGTGGGCGGGTGGCAGAATGTGGCCTCCCCCCCCCCCCCCCCCCCCCAATGTATCTCCAAAAGGATTAACGCAAAAGAGATGAAACTTATATGGTGTGTAAAGCATCCAAAAATGTATATTTTGGTAACAGTCACGTGTCAATCACGACGTCATATCACGCCAAATTGGATCTACCATCTTGGATTGCTAAATCTTTCGAAAATCTCCAAATTTAATTTGAAAAAGATCAAGAAAATATAAAGGATGCAGAAACTGTAAAGATTATAAAAGTGAAAATCACATAAAACCCGAAAAAATTAGCTGAAAAAACACCTAATTTGAATAAAACGACCTGTCAAAAATTGTTGCTATGGAAATGTCAAGTCACGTGATCAAAAAATTGACGCACCAAAATGTTCCTAGATAATTTTAGGAAAAATCACAAAGTTTGGCTACATTTCCTTTAAGTAATAAAGGTTTGGAATCAGTGCGGGCACTTTCTGCCCCCCCCCCCCCCCCCCCCAGGCAGAATAGGGTTAAACTAATTTAAATACCCTTTTGGAAAACTATCTTTGAAAAGCGCCAGCTTACTAAGCTCGTCCCTCAGGGAAGTTTATATAGTCAGATTTTTCGTATAATCATCGAAAGGCTTACATGAGACAATTACACAATTATACATGTAAACAATTTACAAAACAAGTTGCCTTCCCTATTTGGTTTGGGTCGTACACGGTTGAAACCCCTCTCCACCAGTTATAAAATTTCTAGATCCTGAAAGATACAAGTCTGAATCCGTACCAGACACTAGGAACATGTACCGTCTACATTATATGCGCTTGCTGGCATTACAGCTGCAACCCTGCACCAGGTTTGAGAGTAAGTCCACGAATGGCTTTTTCCGTCTGAATGTAAGTTCCGATGTGTCAAGTCTGAAGGCTTCACAGATACTCCGTAACATTGACACTGAGTTCAACACTAACTCACAGATGTTGTAGGAGTGGCAATGCTGGATGCTGACTTCAGACAAAACCATGTTCCTAAGCACACTCTGGAAGGTCTTCTCCTGGACTCTCGTCCTCACCATCAGGCTTGTCCACCTCGACACTTCACTTAGCAGCAAGGCGAGAAAAGTAACTGCTAATTATATACTTTTTTGAGTTAGATGAAAATTGTCATATTTGTAGTTTATAGGGTTTTTTTCTTTTTTTTCTTTTTCTTTTTCGATATGTAACTTTATATTTTTTGAATATTTCTGCTTTCTTTTTTAAATTGTAAATATTTTTAGACTATTTTTACTGAGAATTAACAATTATTTATGTACATATTTTATATTATTTACTGCATCGCACATAGGTTTACACCAGCTGTGATTCTTTTTCACAGCTGATCTATACTGCAGTATAAATAAATATTTTATTATTATTTTTATTATTAATTTGCTCGCTCGCGAGAAAATCGCCATAGCCGTATATATACGCGAATAATCTCTCCCCGTTGCTATCTTTCGCAATCCTCATGGCTTTAGAGACGTCGGTCGGGTCGTCCTTCTTCCCGGTTCTCTCTCCAATTTGAAACTTGGCATTTAGGTACTGCTTTTGTTTGTTGGTAAATTCAAAGCCTTCGTGACTGTGTCGATTTCAGTGCCCATCCCATCGTAAGAGTAGGTGTGGTTGGTAGTGATGATCGACTTCCCTTTACATGTATCACTGTTGGAGCTTTGCTTGCGCCACAGTCCAGTTTAGTCGAGTAGTCTAACATGGCCTTGTCATAGAGCATTTCGTGCGCAAATATAGAAATTGATACAATTCCCGCTTGGTTTCAAAACGCGTAAAGCAATTTAATTTGTTTATCCTTTAAGTATCTACCATCATGGAAAAGGGGGTCCAGAAACCCACTCCCTAGATCCACCCTATTATTTATATATTTAAAGCAGAAGCTTATCACCTAGAAGCGTGTAACTTCTCTATATGTTTGAAACAATGTTCGGGAGAATTCCCGACCAATCAGAATCGCAGTTAGTTTCTGATTTAAAGTTGGTAACCCTCTTGTAACACATGTGATATGCAAATTAGCACCCAACTGGAGAAGTGTTAAGCTGAGAATGAATGTTAGAAAAACAACAAGATTACACAAGATTACGTTCAAATAGCGTGGATATCAGATAATTTCTTATAAGCCAAAGTACAATTCACACAGTGAAATTAACCATTTTCTTATGTCACATCATCGTGGGAAGCATCAATGATGTACAAAAAATACTGATATTCTGAAAAGAAAGTGTTTTTTAATATCCCCATGTAGGAATTTGGATTTTACCATTTCTTTGACTAAACTCAGCACTGAAATATGTGCTACGGTCACGGTATGTCACGCAATCCACTAGTCACGTATATAATTTTTCGGCCATTTTGAGCGCTTTCTCGCAGAGCGCAATATGATTTCCCCAGAAAAAACATTATATCAGTTGAAAGGCCATTTCTTCCTTAGTGTAATTTCTAAATTTCATTTGATTTGTGATAAAGGTAGTAGGGTAAATAATTTTTTCAATCTAGCTAGTAATTGCCATAGAGAAACAGGGGGATTTTTTTCAGGCCTCTCTCAGTGTCATAATGTTTTTTAATCTTTATGCAAATTATAAAATAGAACCTGGAAAAGTCATAGAATACGCTGATAACAACTGGATGTCTTCTGAATTAATAGTTAAGGCAAGCGGTTCGCTTAAAATGGCTAATTTTCAAGCCAAATTTTCTTGTATCGAGCCCTGAAATTGATTTTCGTCATTTTTTGCCGAAACAAAAAAATATTTCACAAATGAACCACATAGCGATGAATAACTCAATATGAACTACTAAAAGCCAAAGTTTGAGCGATTTTGAATTTTTGAAGTTTGCCGGTCAAAGTTCGATTTTCTGGAGATGCTCTCTTAAATGGTATGACCCTGCTTTACTTCAATATTTACGTTACTAACGACAGATTGCAGTCGAATAATTGAATTTTCTTTTGTGTCAGATCTGCTAAACAGCGTCGTCAATAAAGTTGCCACTTGATAAATTTTTAACTCCATGTTAAGTGTTGTCGTTCGATTCACTATACTTCATGTCTTCCACAATCAATAAATAAATAAATAAATAAATAAAATTACAAAATACTTGAAAAGTAACATAACCTATTCTTTAATGCCTTCCAAAACAAATGGTTACACTATTGAATTGTTAAAGGGTTCAAATGTTCTACATTCTTCAGTCTATTTGCATTGGTCTTTTACATTGAAAACACTCACTTTTGGGAGTTTTATGACTTCCAATGGCTTTCCTACGAACTTATGACTTCCAATGGCTTTTCTAAGAACTTGTGACTTCCAATGGCTTTCCTACGAACTTATGACTTCCAATGGTTTTTCTGAAAACTTATGACTTTGAACGGCTTTTCTAAGAACTTATCATTTTCGATGGCTTTTCTAAGAACTGATGACTTTCAATGGTTTTTCTGAGAACTTATGACTTTCAATGGCTTTAATGAGAACTTATGACTTCCAATGGCTTTTTTAGAGAACTTATGACTTTCAATGGCTTTTTCTGAGAACATATGACTTCAATGAGAGGATGGGGAACTGAAAAAACTCTTAAATGGTATGACCCTGCTTTAATTCAATATTTACGTTACTAACGACAGATTGCAGTCGAATAATTGAATTTTCTTTTGTGTCAGATCTGCTAAACAGCGTCGTCAATAAAGTTGCCACTTGATACATTTTCTAACTCCATGTTAAGTGTTGTCGTTCGATTCACTATACTTCATGTCTTACACAATCAATCAATAAATAAATAAATAAAATTAAAAAATACTTGAAAAGTAACATAACCTATTCTTTAATGCCTTCCAAAACAAATGGTTACACTATTCAATTGTTAAAGGGTTAAAATTTTCCACATTCTTTAGTCTATTTGCATTGGTCTTTTACATTGAAGACACTGATTTTTGGGAGTTTTATGACTTCCAATGGTTTTTCTGAGAACTTATGATTTTCAATAGCCGGAGTTTAATAATTTCTAATAACTAGTTATAACTTTCAATGGTTTTTAATAATCGAAGTTTCTCTTGAGGAGGCAGGCCTCGTGTCAGATCTGCTAAACAGCGTCCTCATTAAAATTGTCACGTGCTAAATTTATTGGTCTTGAAATCCGAATACACACTGTGATGCAGTTCTATAAGCAGTGTTCTAAAAATGTATCTGTAGTCCAGTCCAGTCTAGTCCAGTTCCTAACATTTCAAGATGGCTTCGTAGTTTTGCGCGAAGATTCGCTATTGTTGAAACGTTCCATGGTTTAAAAGTTTCAAATCGGATGAAAGCATTATCCACTGTGATCTGCAGTATGGAGACACCTCCTAGAAGTGGTCCTGGCTAACCAACAACATTATATTCACAACCATGCAGTAAGGCAACAATCCGGCCCTCTGAGGAGATGCTGAGTTGTGGTCCCAAACTCATATCAACGTCAACATTCGATATTTAGTCTATTTTTTGCTGTCGTTCTGAGTTATAAATATTGAAAGGTCGGCAGTAAGGGCAAATGTGCTGGACTCTTATATTCCACTTGAGGGGTGTTCAATTTCAGTTTCTTTGAAGTTCTGATGGCTCCACTCGTAGGATTGATTGAGAATATTTCACTAGCTACGTTATCAATATCACACGGACTATCTACCAGTGAGTACGTCACGTGTCCATTAGGACCACTGTCTTTATTTTGTGCTGTTAGATTAATTACTATATGTCCTATGGGGACATTTTCTAACACCTTGGCTGAATATGAGTTTTGTTGAAATGTGGACGATTGTCATTGATGTCCTCCCTATAGAACCATTTGGATAGTGATTTCTTTGTTGTACAGTGTGAAAAAGTGAACATCATTGAATGCTCATCAGTTGAGGGCTGTCATTTTTGTCATAAGCTGAAGGGTTTCCTTTAGGTCATGGTTCTCGTTTATTTTTTTCGATCTGGCATTTGACTTCTTTTACGCGTTGCTTCAATTGACGCACTTGGTATTTCAGCTCTTGAAACAGTTGTTGAAGATGCTCTTCTGCTGGGATTAGCATCTTTGAGGAAGTCGTTATCTTTAGTAAGCCCATGTCTCCTGCTGATCTGCATTTTTGCTCCGAGTACATTGGTAAAAACAACTGGTAAATGGAGTCCCCAGGAGAATTGTTGTTAGTGTAGCATCACATTGTACCTGGTACAACAATTCAGGAAGATATTCAGGTCATTTTCCTCTTCTTTTCTGGTGGATGTGATCGCAGCCTTCGGCTCGGTCCATAAACTTGCAAAAAAAGACCTCGATCAATATTTTCCCAATACGGACCTCACGCTAGTTCAATAACATCTATATATTGCCCAGTTTAAACTCGTGTTAGGCCACGGTGTTTAAATATTCGGCCCCTAGAGTTTGCTAAGAACCATCACCTTCGACAGTCGATCCTCTCTTGCTTTCGAGCATTTTGTTATAGTTATGATCATAGTTGGTAGAGGGGACTGGCCAGTCACCTCTACCATAGTTGGTACCTCTACCAACTATGCCTCTACCAACTATGTTATGATTAATAAAATTAAAATAAATTCACTTTGTTAAATAACAAGAGTGAAACTCACCTAACCAACAAGCGAATGCTATGAGAGCTAAAGCAAGAACCACTACCAAAATGACTACCAAAATGACTGTGAGCCACGGGAAGCCTTCCTTCGTTTTGAAACGGATGAAACTCCTGAGATCCGTAGGCATCAAAAGAACGCTGAAAGACCGCGTAATTTGTACCCGGGTCCAGTTCCCCGTTGAGGTATTTTTTTGAACCTGCCATGGAGAAAGAATATATATGATAAGTGAACTACATCGTCTCTCCCCCCCCCCCCGGGGGAGGGGTAGGGGGGGGGGGGGGGTGTTGGGGGGCTCTCACCAGCTGGCTTATCAGGCCGGCGCTTATTAACTCCGGTTTCCAAAGCATGAAGTGAGTAGGAGTACGGCTATTCCCCTGTATGGGATGCTACTCCATCGCAGATAATCTCCCGGCATTTTTGTCAGATTGGCCCATATCCATTTATATTCCTGGTGGAGAGCGAGTTAAGTGTCTTGCCCAAGAACACAACACAATGATCCCGGCCAGCGCTAGAACCTAGACCGCTCGATCCGGAGTCCAACGCGCAAACCATTAGGCCACCGCGTCTCCTACAAGCAAGCATCGCTTTCGACAGTCAATTGAAAAAAAAGTTACGTTGTCTTGTGTACTACTAGATGTTGTAATGAAAAAAAGTGATGTCGTTGTTGTGTTACCTGATTTAGACCTATAATGATACTTTTCATCACCAATGGTGAACGATTCTGTCCCCTTGTAATCAAACTCTGCAGTTATAGGTTTACCGTCCACTCTGTTTTCATAATCTTTGACGGTATCTTTCGCTGCGTATTTCTGGTCCGTAGAAGTGGCAATGTTTTGGCCTTCTTCTTCGAGCTGTTTGACGATAATCTGTATGTAGCTGTAGAAGAGCACAACGGTAATTTTTTAGCTAATTTTTAATTTTTAATAATTAGCGGGCACTTGGACGATGTTCGAAAGTCGATTAACACTAATTAAATTAAAGTCAATCGAGGACAAAATTCTCGCGCGTCATTGGCTAATTTTTATTGTCAATAAGCCTGGTCAATAAGAGAGCAGACACATGAATGACGTCATCGCGCGCGGATCTTCAAAGTCTGCGGATCCACTCGCCTTCGCCTAGCCTCCTACGCAAAGAAAGTCTGCGTAGGAGGCTAGGCTTCGCCTCGTGGATCCACAACTACTTTGACAATGTTTGATCAATAACAGGAGAGACGCATACAAAAAACTGACGTCAATTTGTTAATTAGTTCAAATGACCATGTTACAAGACGCGGTGCCATCACACTTGTAGACGAAAGTCTTGTTGATGTTCATGTACAATTCCCGGATAGATCTAGAGAAGCAGTTGAAAAACACTTCCGAAAGAGTAATATAACTACTGGGAGGTCCACGCGAAAGGGAAAACTCCTGCTGAAAAGCCTATGAGTAAACAGACTGGAGGGAAATCCTCGAACACTTGGCGAAGCAAAGTCTCGCCGGGCAGAACAACACTATAAAAGTTTATTTTGATTTTAACAAGTTTTAAAGGTGGAATAAAGTAAATCTGAACAGGCTGTTAGTTTTAAGTAGTTTATTTTAGGTATTTGATGTAAAGCGCTTTTGAATATGCTTATAATATTAGCGCTATACAATTTTATATTTATTATTATTATTATAAGTTATTATTTCAAGTATTTTTTTAGGTATTTGATGTAAAGCGCTTTTAAATATGCTTATAATATTAGCGCTATACAAATTTATATTTATTATTATAAGTTGAGAAAATTGAACAACCCAGAATTCAAATTCAAATTCCGCAGTCAGCTAAAACCGTCTAATGCTAAAATATTACTTTAAAAAGCAAACACTCAAGAATCCTACTATTAAGATTTCATTTGTATATCTTTATTAATTGAGAAAGGCTAGAACTGAACATGTCGTTTCGAGCTGGGTTTGGCAAGATTTTCAAATAATTCGCGAATATCACTGTCCATAGCTGCTCGCCGCGTATGCTTGTTTTTGTCACTGGACCGGGAACAGGAACGGAGGTAGTCATGGCGACAGGTACTTTCACCAGCTCCACCTCAAACGGATCGCGACTAGGACGACTTCTCGAAACTGGCATCGAGGCACCACACGGTCATTACATGAACGGATCGAAGGGATCTCTAAGTAGAAAGCCATGCACCACGTTTCAAAATGAGAACGAGAACTTGTTTCTGTAATAATTATTATATCTTTTTGGAGGTAAACTAAAAGGTATTTGTCCATAAATAACACAAAAATTATTTTTGCCGGAGCAGACCGTCAACTAATGTATCACTCATAGACCGGACCTTTTCAGGCAGTGGAGATGTTCAGACGAACCCCCTGAAAAAAACTAGAAATGGTGGTAAAACTGGTAAATGGTGTGTAGCATCACATTGTACATGTTACAACAGTTCAGGAAGATATTCAGGCATTTTTCCTCTTCTTTCTTTTGTGGTGGAAGTGATCGCAACAAGTTGTGCATTGTTGAGTTGAACCTTTCACACTAGACATTGCCTTAAGGGGCGAGCAAAAGCAGCATAAAATCTCTTTTGCAGGCCTGGAAAGATATGACAATGCACCTATAGTTTGGCACACCTCTGAAACAAATGGCCACAAATTATGCACTGATACTGAATCTTCAGATGGCTTCATCTTGTGAAATCAAGTTCATCAGCTGGTTTTTTTTTCAAGAATGCTTTTAGCACGATGTGCTAAAGAAATAATCAGCATATCGCAATGATATATTGTTGGTCGTGAACAAAAAATTATTGAATTTTCGCTAAACAGCGTCGTCAATAAAAATGCCACTTGATAAATTTATAACTCCATGTTAACCCTATTCTGCCTGGGGGGGGGGGGGGGGGGGCAGAAAGTGCCCGCGCTGACTTCAAATTTATCGTACTTAAAGAGCATTCAAGCAATCATAGCCAAACTTTATGACTTTTCCTAAAAATTATCTGGGAACATTTTGGTGTGCCAATTTTTTGATCACGTGACTTGATGTTTCCATGGCAACCAAGTTTTGACAGGCCGTTTTAGCCAAATTTGGTATTTTCAGTTTAAATGTCCGTTTTCATGAGATTTTTGCGTTTTACGAAGAGTTTCTTCCAAAATCTTTGCAGTTTTTGCATCATCCTTATATTGTTTTCGATGTTTTCAAATCAAATTTGGTGATTTTCTGACATTTCTGAACAATTGAAAAATCCAAGATGGCGGATCCAAGATGGCGGACAGGTTTTAAAGTATGACGTTATTTCGGCGTGATATGATATCATAATTGATTCGTAATTGCCACTAAAATAAACATGTTTAAATGCTCTATTCACCACATAAGTTTCATTTTTATAGCACAAATACTTTTTGAGATACAGATCGATTTACCCAAATTTGTTGATTTTTTAGCTTAATTTTCAGTTTTCATAAAATTTTTGCTTTTTACGATGAAATCCTTCCAAAATCTTTGCCGTTTTAGCATCTTTATATTTTTCTTGATATTTTCAAAGCAAATTTGGAGATTTTCTGACATTTATGAACAATTTAGAAATCCAAGATTTAGGATCCAAGATGGCGGATTTTTTTTACGTATGACGTCATTATGGCGTGTATGACGTCATAATTGACACGTGACTGCCACCAAAATAAAGATTTTTTGATGCTTTACACACCATGTAAGTATCATTTTCATAGCGTCAATACTTTCCGAGATACATAGGGGGGGGCACTATCCCCCCCCCCCCCCCCCAGGCTCAGGAACGAAAAAAAAGCCCAGGCAGAATAGGGTTAAGTGTTGTCAGTTCGATTCTGCCGCCTAACAAACCATTTCTTTTTATCATAACTTCTTAGTAACGTATTTGTTCCCCTCTTACTGTAATTATTATTGTACTTTTTATCATAGTATTTTTATAGCTTCTTATTGTAATTAGTATAATATATTTTTTAATCTTCTTAAATTGTAATATAATGTATTTTTTAGACGCAGGGCCCCTATGGATACCAGCCTAGAGCTGAATGGGCTACCCTGCCTAAATAAATATTTACTTACTTACTTACTTACTTACTTTATGTCTTCTACAATAAATAAATAAAATTACAAAATACTTGAAAAGTAACATAACCTATTCTTTAATGCCTTCCAAAAGACATGGTTACACTATTGAATTGTTAAAGGGTTAAAATGTTCCACATTCTCCTTCAGTCTATTTGCATTGGTCTTTTACATTGAAGACACTGACTTTTGGGAGTTTTATGACTTCCAATGGCTTTCCTACGAACTTATGACTTTGAACGGCTTTTCTAAGAACTTATGACTTTCAATGGCTTTTCTAAGAACTTATGATTTTCGATGGCTTTTTCTAAGAAACTGATGACTTTCAATGGCTTTTCTAAGAACTGATGACTTCCAATGGCTTTTCTGAGAACTTGTGACTTTCAATGGCCTTTCTATGAACTTATGACTTCCAATGGCTTTACTGAAAATTTATGACTTTGAACGGCTTTTCTAAGAACTGATGACTTTCAATGTCTTTACTAAGAACTGATGACTTTCAATGGCTTTTCTGAGAACTTATGACTTCCAATGACTTTTCTGAAAATTTATGACTTTGAACGGCTTTTCTAAGAACTGATGACTTTCAATGTCTTTTCTAAGAACTGATGACTTTCAATGGCTTTTCTGAGAACATATGACTTCAATGAGAGGGTGGGAAACTGAAAAAACTCTTAAATGGTATGACCCTGCTTTAATTCAATATTTACGTTACTAACGACAGATTGTAGTCGAATAATTGAATTTTCTTTTGTGTCAGATCTGCTAAACAGCGTCGTCAATAAAATTGCCACTTGATACATTTTCTAACTCCATGTTAAGTGTTGTCGTTCGATTCACTATACTTCATGTCTTACACAATCAATCAATAAATAAATAAATAAAATTAAAAAATACTTGAAAAGTAACATAATCTATTCTTTAATGCCTTCCAAAACAAATGGTTACACTATTGAATTGTTAAAGGGTTAAACTTTTCCACATTCTTTAGTCTATTTGCATTGGTCTTTTACATTGAAGACACTGACTTTTGGGAGTTTTATTACTTCCAATGGTTTTCTGAGAACTTATGATTTTCAATAGCCGGAGTTTAATAATTTCTAATAACTAGTTCTCTTGAGGAGGCAGGCCTCGTGTCAGATCTGCTAAACAGCGTCCTCATTAAAATTGTCACGTGCTAAATTTATTGGTCTTGAAATCCGAATACACACTGTGATACAGTTCTATAAAGCAGTGTTCTAAAAATGTATCTGTAGTCCAGTCCAGTCTAGTTCAGTTCCTAACATTTCAAGATGGCTTCGTAGTTTTGCGCGAAGATTCGCTATTGTTGAAACGTTCCATGGTTTAAAAGTTTCAAATCGGATGAAAGCATTATCCACTGTGACCTGCAGTATAGAGACACCTCCTAGAAGTGGTCCTGGCTAACCAACAACATTATATTCACAACCATGCAGTAAGGCAACAATCCGGCCCTCTGAGGAGATGCTGAGTTGTGGTTCCAAACTCATATCAACGTCAACATTCGATATTTAGTCTATTTTTTGATGTCGTTCTGAGTTATAAATATTGAAAGGTCGGCAGTAAGGGCAAATGTGCTGGACTCTTATATTCCACTTGAGGGGTGTTCAATTTCAGTTTCTTTGAAGTTCTGATGGCTCCAGTCGTAGGATTGATTGAGAATATTTCACTAGCTACGTTATCAATATCACACGGACTATCTACCAGTGAGTACGTCACGTGTCCATTAGGACCACTGTCTTTATTTTGTGCTGTTAGATTAATTACTATATGTCCTATGGGGACATTTTCTAACACCTTGGCTGAATATGAGTTTTGTTGAAATGTGGACGATTGTCATTGATGTCCTCCCTATAGAACCATTTGGATAGTGATTTCTTTGTTGTACAGTGTGAAAAAGTGAACATCATTGAATGCTCATCAGTTGAGGGCTTGTCATTTTTGTCATAAGCTGAAGGGTTTCCTTTAGGTCATGGTTCTCGTTTATTTTTTTCGATCTGGCATTTGACTTCTTTTACGCGTTGCTTCAATTGACGCACTTGGTATTTCAGCTCTTGAAACAGTTGTTGAAGATGCTCTTCTGCTGGGATTAGCATCTTTGAGGAAGTCGTTATCTTTAGTAAGCCCATGTCTCCGTACATTGGTAACAACAACTGGTAAATGGAGTCCCCAGGAGAATTGTTGCCAGTGTAGCATCACATTGTACATGGTACAACAATTCAGGAAGATATTCAGGCCATTTTCCTCTTCTGGTGGATGTGATCGCAGCAAGTTGTGCATTGTGGGATTGAACCTTTCATACTAGGCATGTTGCAATAAATCTCTTTAGCAAGCCTGGAAAGGTATTGCAATGCGTCTTTAGTTTCTCCGTCTCTAAAACAAATGGCCACAAATTATGCACTGGTAGTATCCTCATGGTTTCATCTTGTGAACTGATCAAATTGATCAAATGTTTTTTCCCCCAAGTATACGTTTAGCACGATGTGCTAAAAAATAATCAGCAATGATATATTGTTGGTTTACTTTGCGTGAACAAAGATGTCTTGTGATATAAGACAACTTATGGAAACTGGGTAACATAATATTTTAAATGAATTGATATAATAAAATGAGAGTAAATGACACTCTCTAGCTTCATAATTTTTAATATCTATTGAAATAATAACGAAACTGAAATAACTAAAAAAAGTATGATTATATGAAATATGGGAATAAAGTCCTTTTTAAAACAAGATTCCTAGAACCAATTGGACGAGGTGATTTATTTGTTGTACAGTGTGAACAAAAAATGTGAACATAATTAACTTGATGGTCGTCCATTAATAAGGAGTACAGGCCATTTTTGTCGTAAGCTCAAGGTCTCAAGGGTTTCGTTTAGGTCACATAGTTATCTTTTCTTCTTGCGACCATCGCTTCTTTTTCGCGTTGCTTCAATTGGGGTTTCAGCTCTTGAATGATTCAGTTCGGCTTGTTCGGAATTGATGATTTCTAAATGTGGGTAGCGGAGTCTTCATCAAGTTTTCTTTGTTGTTTTGCTTTAACATGTGTACCTGAGGCTTGACCTGTTGGGTGATTTTAGTCAGGCTTTTGTTGTCTTACTCTATTTCTTTGATTGTTTACCCTGGACTTCAATGGTAATTTGGTAAGTCAAATAAACTATAAATTACCACAAGGAATATACCCATTTAGCTTTGTGTGTAAATTGTCTATTTCAGATGATGTGACATTCTCTGGAGAATTGTTCACTTTATTTATCCAGAAATAATGCATACATGAATATGGCTAAACAGTTTGAACTCAGAACAATCCTCTAGAGTAATATTTCGTGATGATTTAATAGTCCATTATTTATTAGTGAATTCTTAAAAGGTAGCAAATCACTACATGTAATTTGCGCAAAATTGAAAGCAGTAGGCTAATCTGTAGCCTGTGAAATTGCAAAACTAATGGTTACACTATATAACTGTACATAGGTGACTTTTCTGAGAACTTATGACTTTCAATGGCTTTTCTGAGAACATATGACTTCAATGAGAGGGAGGAGAACTGAAAAAACTCTTAAATGGTATGACCCTGCTTTAATTCAATAGTTACGTTACTAACGACAGATTGCAGTCGAATAATTGAATTTTCTTTTGTGTCAGATCTGCTAAACAGCGTCGTCAATAAAGTTGCCACTTGATACATTTTCTAACTCCATGTTAAAGGGGCACTGTCACGGATTCGCATGCGCGAAAACTGCTCACTTCATGTCGACCATAAATTATTTGGCCGCCATTCCATAATGACGGTTAGTGAAAATATTTGCATGTATTTTGTTTCTAATCACGATATGTAAAACAGATAAAGTCATAATATTACTGTAACAGCGTGCGCTGTTCGCATACGTATTTCCGAAACATGATTTGCATACAAAATATTTTTGCAACGGCCATAACGCAACGCACTTTTGACAGCCAAGCTTAGATTTATCCATTCGTACATAAGTTTTCAACGGATAACCGTTGCCGTTCGAACGGCTCAATATTTTTTCTCAACGGATAACCTGGCCTTCGAACGGGTGAAGATTTTTTTCTGAATGGGTAGCAGCAGCCGTTGGAACGGCTGAAGATTTTTTTCGAACGGGTAGCGGCAGCAGTTCGAACATTTTTTTCGAACGGGTAGTAGCAGCCGTTCGGCTTGCTAACCGTTCGGGTAGTGAACGGCTTTTAGCCTTTCGAATGGAAAGCCGTGTTGTACGTTTTCGCGTGAGAGGTCACAGCTGAGGTCACATCTGTTTCGATCACTCGTCTCCTCAACAACAAATGTGTCGCGAAGACAGTATCTTATCACTGTATCCTTCGTAACCTGCAACGAATTTCGCTTCAAGCCATGTTTTGAAACTGTTATCTTCAAGATAAATGCGTTTATGGGGTTTTGTCCACGCTCTCTTGGCTCTTGTCGGGGTATTGAATATTCTTTTTCGCCCAGAATTACTACGCTTTCCACCGTGCCGCCGCCACCGCTAGTCGACGCCATTTTGGATTTGGCAACTCAAACTTGAAAAAGTTGGCCCAACCTTTTCAAGTTCGACTCGCGAGACTGGCGCATGCGTCCTTGTGACAGTGCCCCTTTAAGTGTTGTCGTTCGATTCACTATACTTCATGTCTTCCACAATCAATAAATAAATAAATAAATAAATAAAATTACAAAATACTTGAAAAGTAACATAACCTATTCTTTAATGCCTTCCAAACAAATGGTTACACTATTGAATTGTTAAAGGGTTAAAATGTTCCACATTCTTCAGTCTATTTGCATTGGTCTTTTACATTGAAAACACTCACTTTTGGGAGTTGTATGACTTCCAATGGCTTTTCTAAGAACTTATGACTTCCAATGGCTTTCCTACGAACTTATGACTTCTAATGGCTTTTCTGAAAACTTATGACTTTGAACGGCTTTTCTAAGAACTTATGATTTTCGATTACTTTTCTAAGAACTGATGACTTTCAATGGCTTTTTCTGAGAACTTATGACTTTCAATGGCTTTTCTGAGAACATATGACTTCAATGAGAGGGTGGGGAACTGAAAAAACTCTTAAATGGTATGACCTTGCTTAACTTCAATATTTACGTTACTAACGACAGATTGCAGTCGAATAATTAAATTTTCGTTTGTGTCAGAACTGCTAAACAGCGTCGTCGATAAAGTTGCCACTTGATAAATTTTCTAACTCCATGTTAAGTGTTGTCGTTCGTTTCACTATACTTCATGTCTTCCACAATCAATCAATCAATAAATAAATAAAATTACAAAATACTTGAAAAGTAACATAACCTATTCTTTAATGCCTTCCAAAACAAATGGTTACACTATGGAATTGTTAAAGGGTGAAAATGTTCCACATTCTTCAGTCTATTTGCATTGGACTTTTCATTGAAGACACTCACTTTTGGTAGTTTTATGACTTCCAATGGCTTTTCTAAGAACGTATGACTTCCAATGGCTTTCCTACGAACTTATGACTTCCAATGGCTTTTCTGAAAACTTATGACTTTGAACGGCTTTTCTAAGAACTTATGATTTTCGATGGCTTTTCTAAGAACTTATGATTTGCGATTACTTTTCTAAGAACTGATGACTTTCAATGGCTTTTTCCGAGAACTTATGACTTTCAATGGCTTTTCTGAGAACATATATATGACTTCAATGAGAGTGTGGGGAACTGAAAAAACTCTTAAATGGTATGACCCTGCTTAACTTCAATATTTACGTTACTAACGACAGATTGCAGTCGAATAATTAAATTTTCGTTTGTGTCAGATCTGCTAAACAGCGTCGTCAATAAAGTTGCCACTTGAAAAATTTTCTAACTCCATGTTAAGTGTTGTCGTTCGATTCACTATACTTCATGTCTTACACAATCAATCAATAAATAAAAACAATTACAAATTACTTGAAAAGTAACATAACCTATTCTTTAATGCCTTCCAAAACAAATGGTTACACTATTGAATTGTTGAAGGGTTAAAATGTTCCACATTCTTCAGGCTATTTGCATTTTTTTTTACATTGAAAACACTCACTTTTGGGAGTTTTATGACTTCCAATGGCTTTTCTAAGAACTTATGACTTCCAATGGCTTTCCTACGAACTTATGACTTTGAACGGCTTTTCTAAGAACTTATGATTTTCGATGGCTTTTCTAAGAACTGATGACTTTCAATGGCTTTTTCTGAGAACTTATGACTTTCAATGGCTTTTCTGAGAACATATGACTTCAATGAGAGGGTGGGGAACTGAAAAAACTCTTAAATGGTATGACCCTGCTTACTTCAATATTTACGTTACTAACGACAGATTGCAGTCGAATAATTAAATTTTCGTTTGTGTCAGATATGCTAAACAGCGTCGTCAATAAAGTTGCCACTTGATAAATTTTCTAACTCCATGTTAAGTGTTGTCGTTCGATTCACTATACTTTATGTCTTCCACAATCAATCAATAAATAAATAAATAAAATTACGAAATACTTGAAAAGTAACATAACCTATTCTTTAATGCCTCCCAAAACAAATGGTTACACTATTGAATTGTTAAAGGGTTAAAATGTTCCACATTCTTCAGGCTATTTGCATTGGTCTTTTACATTGAAGACACTCACTTTTGGGAGTTGTATGACTTCCAATGGCTTTTCTAAGAACTTATGACTTCCAATGGCTTTCCTACGAACTTATGACTTCTAATGGCTTTTCTGAAAACTTATGACTTTGAACGGCTTTTCTAAGAACTTATGATTTTCGATTACTTTTCTAAGAACTGATGACTTTCAATGGCTTTTTCTGAGAAGTTATGACTTTCAATGGCTTTTCTGAGAACATATGACTTCAATGAGAGGGTGGGGAACTGAAAAAACTCTTAAATGGTATGACCCTGCTTAACTTCAATATTTACGTTACTAACGACAGATTGCAGTCGAATAATTGAATTTTCTTTTGTGTCAGAACTGCTAAACAGCGTCGTCGATAAAGTTGCCACTTGATAAATTTTCTAACTCCATGTTAAGTGTTGTCGTTCGTTTCACTATACTTCATGTCTTCCACAATCAATCAATCAATAAATAGATAAAATTACAAAATACTTGAAAAGTAACATAACCTATTCTTTAATGCCTTCCAAAACAAATGGTTACACTATGGAATTGTTAAAGGGTGAAAATGTTCCACATTCTTCAGTCTATTTGCATTGGACTTTTTCATTGAAGACACTCACTTTTGGTAGTTTTATGACTTCCAATGGCTTTTCTAAGAACGTATGACTTCCAATGGCTTTCCTACGAACTTATGACTTCCAATGGCTTTTCTGAAAACTTATGACTTTGAACGGCTTTTCTAAGAACTTATGATTTTCGATGGCTTTTCTAAGAACTGATGACTTTCAATGGCTTTTTCTGAGAACTTATGACTTCCAATGGCTTTTCTGAGAACTTATGATTTTTGATGGCTTTTCTAAGAACTTATGACTTTCAATGTCTTTTCTGAGAACTTATGACTTCCTTGGGCTTTTCTGAGAACTTATGATTTTCGATGGCTTTTCTAAGAACTGATGACTTTTAATGGCTTTTTCTGAGAAGTTATGACGTTCAATGGCTTTTCTGAGAACATATGACTTCAATGAGAGGATGGGGAACTGAAAAAACTCTTAAATGGTAAGAGCTTGCTTAACTTCAATATTTATGTTACTAACGACAGATTGCAGTCGAATAATTGAATTTTCTTTTGTGTCAGATCTGCTAAACAGCGTCGTCAATAAAGTTGCCACTTGATAAATTTTCTAACTCCATGTTAAGTGTTGTCGTTCGATTCACTATACTTCATGTCTTCCACAATCAATCAATAAATAAAATTACAAAATACTTGAAAAGTAACATAACCTATTATTTAATGCCTTCCAAAACAAATGGTTACACTATTGAATTGTTGAAGGGTTAAAATGTTCCACATTCTTCAGTCTATTTGCATTGGTCTTTTACATTGAAGACACTCACTTTTGGGAGTTTTATGATTTCCAATGGCTTTTCTAAGGACTTATGACTTCCAATGGCTTTCCTACGAACTTATGACTTCCAATGGCTTTTCTGAAAACTTATGACTTTGAACGGCTTTTCTAAGAACTTATGACTTTCAATGGCTTTTTCTGAGAACTTATGACTTTCAATGGCTTTTCTGAGAACATATGACTTCAATGAGAGGGTGGGGAACTGAAAAAACTCTTAAATGGTATGACCTTGCTTAACTTCAATATTTACGTTACTAACGACAGATTGCAGTCGAATAATTGAATTTTCTCTTGTGTCAGATCTGCTAAACAGCGTCGTCAATAACTTGTTGCCACTTGATAAATTTTCTAACTCCATGTTAAGTGTTGTCGTTCGATTCACTATACTTCATGTCTTCCACAATCAATCAATAAATAAATAAATAAATAACATAACCTATTTTTTAATGCCTTCCAAAACAAATGGTTACACTATTCAATTGTTAAAGGGTTAAAATTTTCCACATTCTTTATTCCATTTGCATTGGTCTTTTACATTGAAGACACTGAATTTTGGGAGTTTTATGACTTCCAATGGCTTTTCTGAGAACTTATGATTTTCAATAGCCGGAGTTTAATAATTTCTAATAACTAGTTATAAATTTCAATGGTTTTTAATAATCGAAGTTTCTCTTGAGGAGGCAGGCCTCGTCTCAGATCTGCTAAACAGCGTCTTCATTAAAATTGTCACTTGCTAAATTTACTGTAGTCCTGTCTAGTATAGTCCAGTTCCTGACATTTCAAGATGGCTTCGTAGTTTTGCGCGAAGATTCGCTATTGTTGAAACATTCCATGGTTTAAAAGTTCCAAATCGGATGAAAGCATTAACCACTATGACCTGCGGTATACAGACACCTCCTAGAAGTGGTCCTGGCTTCCCAAGAACATTATATTCTGATTCACAACCTCCAGTAAGGCAACAATCCCTCTGAGGAGATGCTGAGTTGTGGTCCCGAACTCATATCAACGTCAACATTCGATATTTAGTCTATTTTTTTGCTGGCTGTCGTTCTGAGTTATAAATATTGAAAGGTCAGTAAGGGCAAATATGCTGGACTCTTATATTCCACTTGAGGGGTGTTCAATTTCAGTTTCTTTGAAGTTGTGATGGCTCCACTCGTAGGATTGATTGAGAATATTTCACTAGCTACGCTATCAGTATCACACGGATTATCTACTAACGAGTACGTCACGTGTCCATTAGAACCACTGTCTTTATCTTGTGCTGTTAAGGCCCGATCAAACGGTCACAACATTTGTCACAACATTCTCACAACATTTGTTGTGAGCCGATGTTGTGACTGTTTGACCACCCCTCACAACAATGTTGTGACAACATTCCTTTCGTTCTTGAAATGTTGTGAGGTTGTTGTGGTCGTTTGACCGGGCATGGTCACAACATGTCACAACAAATGTTGTGAGAATGTTGTGACCGTTTCATCGGGCCTTTAGATTAATTACTATATGTTTGGCTGAATATGAGTTTTGTTGAAATGTGGACGATTGTCATCGATGTCATCGATGTCCTCGACGTATATGACTGATATTAACTCCTTGTTAAAACAAGATTCCTAGAACCATTTGGATAGTGATTTCGTTGTTGTACAGTGTGAAAAAAAAGTGAACATCATTGAATGATCATCAGTTGAGGGCTGTCATTTTTGTCCGGCATAAGCTGAAGGGTTTCCTTTACTGAGGTCATGGTTCTCGTTTATTTTTTATTTGGCTTCTTTTAAGCGTTGCTTCAATTGACGCACTTGGTATTTCAGCTCTTGAAACAGTTGTTGAATATGCTCCCCTGCTGAGATTAGCATCTTTGAGGACGTCGTTATCTTTAGTAAGCCCATGTCTCCTGTTGATCTGCATTTTTGCTCCGAGTACATTGGTAAAAACAACTGGTAAATTGAGTCCCCAGGAGAATTGTTGTTAGTGTAGCATCACATTGTACATGGCACAACAATTCAGGAAGATATTCAGGCCGGCCATTTTCCTCTCCTTTTCTGGTGGATGTGATCGCAGCAAGTTGTGCATTGTGGGGTTGAACCTTTCACACTAGGCATTGCCTTAAGGGGCAAGCAAAAGCTGCATTAAATCTCTATTGCAGGCCTGGAAAGATATGCCAATGCGTCTTTAGTTTCTCCGTCTCTAAAACGAATGGTCACAAATTATGCTCATGGTTTCATCTTGTGAACTGATCAAATTGATCAAATGTTTTTTTTTTTTTCAAGTATACGTTTAGCACGATGTGCTAAAAAATAATCAGCAATAATATATTGTTGGTTTACTTTGCGTGAACAAAGATGTCTTGTGATATAAGACAACTTATGGAAACTGGGTATCATAATATTTTAGCTTCATAAATTTTAATATCTATTGAAATAATAACTAAACTGAAATAACTAAAAAAAGTCTGATTATATGAAATATGGGAATAAACTCCTTTTTAAAACAAGATTCCTAGAACCATTTGGACGAGGTGATTTATTTGTTGTACAGTGTGAACAAAAAATGTGAACACCATTAACTTGATGGTCGTCCATTAATAAGGAGTACAGGCCATTTTTGTCAAAAGCTCAAGGTCTCAAGGGTTTCGTTTAGGTCACATGGTTATCTTTTCTTGCGACCTGGCATTTGGCTATCGCCTCTTTTTCGCGTTCCTTCAATTGGGGTTTCAAACCATTATTGTTCAACTTCCTATGATCTAGATATGTTTCTGAGCTTCCCAAAATCATGCTAAAATCAGGACAGTGTCCCTTTAAGGGACCACCAGTTTGTCCAGCTCCGCCGTACGTTCACCTCTTTATGCCACCTTGTTATTACGGCCACGGACTTTAACGATCCCTGCCACCGTACCCCTACTTGTGCTTAAGGCTATCGTAGTCAGTTTTGATAACAAAATTAAAGCCTTATACGGCCACCCCGTTCTGAATATGGTGGCCTATTGACGGTCAAATTACTACGGGTACTTCACATGTACAAGTTTCAGGTGCAAAGGGGGCTGGGGAAAACCAAACGGAAAAAGTTCCTCTATCACGACGAGTGGTAGAGAGAAGGAAAAAAGTCCCCCTCCCTCCTCGGCCTTTCTCGTACAGTTTCTCTCCTCTCTTCCCCCCTCTCTTGCAACACAAGCTACAGCACTGAGCTGTAAACTTATCTGAGGCAAATGGGGGTTTGCGCAACGGACGGAATTACCATTTCACTGTTGTCTGATCCACTATCAACGTTCAATTTAATCCTAAATAAAAACGTGAATAACTCGCAGTCGTCTCAGCACACATTTTATCGATCTCCACAAAACTTTGGTGATGATCAGTTCACGTGGTTTTGTAGAACGCTTACTATATAAGAAATTTGTGTACTGATTCTTTATTTTGCATCTTACAATTTGTCACAATAAAAATATGTGATGGCCAACAGTCAAAATGAAACGGAAGAATTCAAGAGGAAAAAGAAAACATTAGAGCAATGTAAAATTGGTGTTCATTATTTTTATATTTTCTTTACGTATTGCAACTATCAAGCAAGGCTCAGGTCAAAAAATGAATCGCAATTGCTTTCAAATTGAACAATGTATGTATGTGAGGAAATAGATTAATTCAGTGCACAAGTAATTGGTAGCGGCTACTAAATTTAGCGCCCCGTTTGGGGGCTGAAATGCGAGGCGAGGCGAGGCGAGGCGAGGCGCGATATAAAAATATCCGTTTTTGCGACAGTTCAGAAACACGTTCATCCGGGACATCAAAAATTTCAAGTGACTTTATTTCCAAAAGGAATCACTGGATCGATACCAAACTTTGCATAGAGATTAATGATTTCCATGTCTAGAAGATATAAAAATAAAATCTTTGTAGGATTAACAGTTTAGATTTTAGAATTTTGATGACGTCAGATGAAAACAAAGAATATCTCTACCCTAACAATACCCTAATGATTTCCTTTATAAGATACTTCTTATTTTCAATTTATTTTTCTTTGTTTTTCTTTTATAAGCTACTTGACAATGACTGTGAATTGATATTGTAAGGAGATATTGGATTATGATCAGTCTTGGACTGAAACGGTTAAATTGCAAACGACAGAAGAAATTAAAGAACTACGATAGAGTTATTTGAAATAAGTTGCTTCCATTTGACTCAACACAAGAGAGAAATTAGATTTTGATCTCTTTTGGCACCGTTAAAAGTAATGACAATTAATGGACTTATCTCAAATGTTTCCAATAGTAGACAACATGCGCCAGAGTCCATGAGCTGCGTGTACTTTTTCCAAAGCTCAATCTGGAGAAAAAATAGGAAACGTATATAAATAAATGACCTTATTTATTTTTGTTTAATGGGATTTCGTTTTTGTACAAGTTTCATTCTAGTTTTCTGGTCAATATGTCACATGAATAGGACTCACACTTGACACTCAAAATTAGAAACAACAATATTCGACAGTTTCTCGTTAGCCGACAAAATAACGAACTGAATGTTGGCTCAAAATATAAAATATCATTATTGATTGTCAAACATTCTCTTAATGTCAGCTCTGAGAATTCGGTGGCACATCAAGGCAATACCCCGTAGCTATAGATAGAATGGTACAAACAACAGACACGAAATATGAAGCGAACGACAGACTTATCTCAAATAAGAAGTTTCCAATAGTCAACTGACGTGCTCCACACCACAATCCAAAATGGCTACAATCCCTTTCAATAGATCTATGTTCAAAGAAAAAAGGGAACATCACTAAATTAAGAAACTAGTCAGGCCAGCAAAGAATATTTAGTGTAATCAACCACATATAGGATTATAGGATATATAAAGAACAAAGAAAATGCAAGTACTAACCCCCCCGAGGGGGTACTCGATAGACACTCGGGTAGGTAGGTGCGGCCGGGACGCTCAAACCAAGACACAAATCTCTGATTTTCTTACCCTGTTTAAGACAGTATTCAGATTTTTGAGACCCCGTCTAAGACATTTAACCCAAAATCATACCCTGTTTAACCCTATTCTGAATGGACTTTTTTTCGTTCGTGAGCCTGGGGTGGGGGGGGGGGGGGGGGCAGATAGTGCCCGCCCCTATGTATCTCGAAAAGTATTGACGCTAAGAAAATGAAACTTAGGGCCCATTTACATGGAGAAAAGTTGTCCCTGGTAGGAGGGTTACCCTCCTCCCCGAGCCATCTTTTACCGAGCGTTTATATGAAAAAAGTTGTCCCTGTTCACCGAGCCAAAACCAATCTCGACCCCAGAGCTCTTCTCTTGCGTAGTCAAGAAAGCAGCGAAGGTCTGGGGTCGAGAATGAGCCAAAACATGGCCCTCTCGGGTTCGCGCATGCTCTATATGTCCGGACTTGTCCCTGGTAGGTGAAAAAATAATATCCAAAGTGTTTATATGGAAAAACGTTGGCCCGCCCCCCAGGGTCACCCTACCTTCAAAGCGAGTAACCCTCCACCCAGGGTTACCCTGCCCCCCGAGCCAACTTTGCGATTTCTCATGTAAACGGTTCGCTGCTATTTATAAAGAAATATATGAAAAGTTCTCTCGCCCAGGGTTACTCGGTATGGAGGGTGACCCTCCTACCAGGGACAACTTTTCTCCATGTAAACAGGCCCTTACATGGTGTGTAATAAAGCTTCCGAATATCTTTATTTTAGTGGCAGTCACGTGTCAATTATGACGTCATACACGCCATAATGACGTCATATATTTAAAAAATCCGCCATCTTGGATCCTAAATCTTGGATTTCTAAATTGTTCAGAAATGTCAGAAAATCTCCAAATTTGTTTTGAAAAAATCAAGAACAATATAAATATGCTAAAACGGCAAAGATTTTGGAAGGATTTCATCGTAAAAAGCAAACATTTTATGAACATTTTGGGTAAAACGATCTGCATCTCGAAAAGTATTTGTGCTATAAAAATGAAACTTATGTGGTGTATAAAGCATTCAAACATGTTTATTTTAGTGACAATCAAGAATCAATTATGATATCATATTACGCCAAAATAACGTCATACTTTAAAAATGTCCGCCATCTTGGATCCGCCATCTTAGATTTTTAAATTGTTCAGAAATGTCAGAAAATCACCACATTTGACTTGAAAACATCGAAAACAATATAAGGATGGAAAAATTGCAAATATTTTGGAGGAAACTATTCGTAGAAAGCGGAAATCTCATGAAAACTGAAAATTAAACTGAAAATACCAAATTTGGCTAAAACGGCCTGTCAAAAACTTGGTTGCCTTGGAAACATCAAGTCACGTAATAAAAAAATTGACACACCAAAATGTTCCCAGATAATTTTTAGGAAAAGTCGTAAAGTTTGGCTATGATTGCTTGAATGCTCTTTAAGTACGATAAATTTGAAATCAGCGCGGGCACTTTCATATATTTTGTATACTGGATAAAATCTCGATTTGTCAAAACGTGATCGTGGGGGTGTATCCGGAAATGATGACGTAAGATCAATACACAATGAATCAAGCCTTCGATAAGATACGCAACTGATTAATCAAACAAAGTGATTAGTTTCTAATGAAACTGTGGTGCTGCGTCGGCGGGAAAGTGAAACACTATGTTGATTATCAACTCGGAGTTGATAAAGGTAAATTCAGGGGCACCCAACGACAAACTTTTCCTGTATGTGTCGGAACGTCGTTTTTTATGTTGTAAATGTGCGTTTTGTGTAGTTTAATTGCTCATTTTTAAACGCTAAGAAAAATTTATCTGTTCGGATACGTTAGCTGAACTTTCAAACTTCAGAAAATTTTAGGGATTGACATCTTATTATCCGAATTTATGAGCTGCTTTTGCCTTTTCGAAAAATCCTAGCTGACCAATTTGTGTACCCAAAACGACATTTTCATCTCTCCGAAAACAAAAGGCATTAATTTTCCCATATTAAGAAAGTTTGAGATGACATTTCACCAACCGAATATTTGAAGCGATTATAGGCCTTCCGAACAGATATTCCACCGAAACTATCCGTTGGGTGCCCCTGTAAATTAACCGCCGTAGCGAATTTCTAAAAGCTCACGTTTCGAGCGTTAGCCCTTCGTCGGAGCAATTTGATTAATCAAACCTTCGATGCTTTAATGCTTTAATGAAGTACTCCTAATAAACAGCTTACGCTATACTAGGAGAATACGATTGCAATGAACCGTACACAATAAATCAAGCCTTCGATATATGATACACATTTTAAGATACGCAATGAATCAAGCCTTCGATACGATCGCAATGAATCAATCCTTCGCTAAGATACGCAATAAATCAAGCCTTCGATGTGATACAAAATAAATCAAGCCTTCGATAAGATATACAATAAATCAGCCTTTGATAAGATACGCAATGAATCAAACCTTCGATAACAACATATGCAGTTCTAGGGAATGATAGATAAACGCGGATCGTTTTTTGTACTTGTCGGTAAGTTTTTTCCAGGTTCTTTCAACACGTTTAACTACATGTATAATTATTGCTTGTTGATACATTGGACCTTGAAGTTCGGTGACATCGATTTGGCAACGGATCGCAGAGCAGAAACATTTGATACATACGCCATTGATACAGGTGGTGTGCGCACTAAGACCGCGATGCGTGCTGGTACTTGTTCGGTTTCAGCTCATTTGCTCCTAACCGCCATCGTGTGAAGATCTCTGGAGAGCATCGAATTATCTCGAAATAACCACTTTTTCATGCTTTTTGCTCCAAATATCGCCGCTTCTGCAAGTCTTTCGATTCTATCGTGTTATTGATATTAGGAAGTAACGATTTTCTCGGACTTAGTGTGGAAAACCATTGGTTTTGGACGTCTCAACGGGACTTACAGGTAAGCTAAATCATGTTTTTGGTTTGTAAACATTTTACACAACAAGTTAATACAACCTCTTGATAACCTATTGCTTTATAGCCACCGGGAAAAATCAGGGGCACCCTGAATATAGTGAGAGTGAACTGTGAATGATTTATTGAATCCAAAATTTTTATGTGTTCTGACTTTGATGTAGCTCAGAGAAAAATCAGCTAAATAAGTCAGTGGTAGTCTTCCTAGCGAACGAATTCATCAGTAGTCCGCAGCTTCAATATACATGTAGCTACACACCCCTGCATAGGCCTATAATTAAAATCAATTATTGATATCCATTCAAGTCTAGTACTTCATGGCTGATACATGAAGGATCAGTCTATTGGCATCATGATAAATTGCAGGGGCCAGAGTACATATTAGTGACTAAGCCGAAATGTTTTGTTGCTATTATGTTAGTCAGGGACAAAGCATAACAGAATGAGCAGTAGCATCCAGTTGGATGGCTGGTAAAAAAATATATTATTCATACATCTGAAAATCAGTCGAGTATGCAGCAGGAGCAGATCCATGATTTTATGAATGGGGTGGGAGTTAGTATGAGAAGGGAAAGCTAAAGTCCATAGGCCTGGGAGGGGTCTGGACTATGGAGGTTTATTTACCCAGAAAATTTTGAAACATGTGAAAGAGTATATTTGCATTTTTATTTCATAGCAGTTTTTAAAATGTATTATTAAATGGGACTGTGGATAGCAACGATGGCTGTTTATTTTACATTCATACGTTTTCAATTGAACAATGTGGCTTGTAATTAAAAAGGGGAGAGAAAAAGAGGAGTCATAGAAGTTTTAAAGCTTCTCAAAGTGGGGGTTGCAACCACCTCAACCCTCCCAGATCCACACCTGTATATTTGACAGCTGGATGCATATGCTAAGATGGTTCAAGGCCTTTGTATGTTGGGGTAATGTCAGCCAATGGTTAGGTCTTTTGAGTTATTGAACAGCTAGCTAGCTACCAGCAAACTGCAGTGAGTGTAATTTTCTACATTGTAAAAACAGCCCTTGTTCTTACTACTGTGAAAGGCCCTCATTCTATATGGTTCCATAAAAGGATCCTCACTCATATAAAATGGGAGACAGAGGGCAAATGTGTTGCTGTTAGGTGTGCACAGGCCATGTTTATTTCCTTCCCTTTATTGCTGCTGCACTGATTATAGAACTAGTTTATAATCAAGTTATTTGTTGTTCTTTATTCAGAGAATAACAGAAACTGAATGGAAAATGCCCAGGTGTGTTGGAGGAATAATTTGGGAGGCAGTAGTTACTTTACTCAGAGAAGCTTGAGCACCAGGATGTGAACAGTTTTAAAAGATTGACTGATCAGATAAAGCAGTAGTTGGCATAGTTTGAGATGATGCAATCACAAATTTAGATGAATATCAATTTTCTTGAGGTTGTAAAAATAAAACATATAAAGAAACAATGTGCAACTTTGTGTCATTTCATATCTTCCTATTTTCCAATTTGACATCAATAATTTTATTGCTAGAAAGCAGGACAAATCCTTTTCCTGATACCCAAAGCTTGACAGAAATTCTTTTATAAAGCCATTGTCACAGTAATGAATAAAACCCATTTGGTCTTTTAAAACCATTTTATTGAACTTCCCATTCCCCTCAATAAAAGGTTAATTAGCTGTCCTGATGAGAACCATGAGAGGTTGAAAGTTCTTGACAATTCCGAAAATGAGCTGTCCATGTGTATTTTCCAATATGAAGTCTACACCTTCTGGTTTTGTTGTGAAGTATAATATTTATTAGTAACAACAGATAGAATACCGTAAATCCTCGAATAAGCGCCCCCCTCGAATAATTGCCCCTCCTATCGGCCAAACATTGAAATAAGCTCCCCCCTACCCCCACCCCCCCCCCCTTTTTTTTCTGGGTAAGAACTGAGACAACAAAGGTTGAGTATTGTGTCAGTCATGTTTCACTCATCATTTTGTGAAATTATCGGTAATAATTATTCAGAATCAAAGTTGAACTACTCTTGACTACTATACGAACAGATTTGTACATACTTGTTTCAGCTTGTGAACATGTTCGGTGAACCGAAAATAATATTACAAATAGCAAGATGCTGCTATTAGAACTACATGTATATGTACAGCTTTGTATATTTAATACTCAGGTTATAAATGTTGTTTACGTGCAAATGTTTACTACCAGAGTAGTATTTCAAAAATAAATGACCGTCTGGCCAAGATTTGGGAAAAATAAAATAAGCACCCACCCCTCTCGAATAAGAGCCCCCCGCCTTATCCTAAATTTGAAATAAGTGCCCCGGGCACTTATTCGAGGACTTACGGTATTACACTTCAATGTGACCTTCAGTGTACAATCAAAACAATATTACAAAACACAAGAATGAAACCATTTATCATCTCTAGAGGTTCCATTTGAGTAGGACATGACCTAAACAATACAGAAAATAGTAGTTCCTTATTTCATCAGCATAAATACGTTCAACTGTGACGGCAGAATCAAGGCAGCATAAACAAATATGCCTCCCTTCGGTAAACCAGTCCTCTTTTGACGTTCATCTTGATTATTTTCCGGAACATATTTCCCAAATAGGGTTCTCTTAGTCCTAAAAGAATACAGAATTAAATAATTTGTCAGCAAAAATATAACATATTAAACATCCAAAGAAAGTGGTAAATTGTCAAATGAAAGTGCTAAACTCGTAATGTGAGAGACTACATGTGATATTTTTAACTCCAAGTTATAATGACAGGTAAATATGCGCGATATTTTGACTAATAAATTGCGCTATGACGGCGTTTTCACACCTTACTGAAACCTCTCACATGGTCTCAAAAAATGCACCATTTTCAGTTACCTCAAACGGCTCAGATCGACTGGTGCGATCTGGTGCGATCCACTTTCTACATTAAAAAACTTCTAATCTTTTGATTTATTACACTAAAAAGCCAAGCACCACTGGCTGAGAGCAGTGATCTGAACAAAACTACGACCTACTCGACGAGGCGAAATATGTGATAATTTTACCTTGATTTTTAAAAGCGATAAATTGGACCTTTAAACTTTATAACGAGGATATTTGATTAGACAGAATGATTACCCGAATGTTAATGTTGCTAAATATGACATCTTAGCTTCAAAAACGAAAGAGTCCTTTACGAAAAGAATGAATAAACTTACCCTGAAAAACCGTCTTCACCACTCGAATCTTCCGCCATGATGGATTCGTGACCAAATAATGCATTGCGCGCTTAGTGCGCACACCACCTGCCATTGATACGCCGGTTTCTTGCGCGCGCTCTCCTCGCTTTTCGCGCTCGTGCTCGAACTCCCCTCATCCCTTCCCTTTCTACGCCTGCCACGCAGGCTAAATGAAAACAGAAAAAGAGAATGCTCGTATTCCACGATGAAGTTCTGCAGGAAAAGAGCTGAGACCCGCAAAACAACAATATCTTCCAAGATCACAAGCATTTATATTTTCACTTGTTCAACAAACAAGTTACTAGTAAAGGGATCTCAAATCAGCCGAACAAATGGGATATTAAAAGTTGCTGAATCAGATTCAAAGCTTGTTCAGTCTACAGCGGGGGCAGCTGTAGTGAGAACTATTCCTAGTAATAATATTCTTGTATTCCTTTACTGAATTTTTGTATCCACTGTAAACATAAAACCTTCATTACGATTTCTCAAATGTTCTCGTTTGTTCTCAGAAGTGAATTAAAAATTTTAGAACAGATAATTTAAATCTATGTACTTCAAACTGATATGAAACTTGCAAGAGAGAGTTTGAATTTCGCGGGGTTGTGTAAGCGTAAACACGCACGTTATTAGTTATGATAATATTCTATAGGGTTTAGAATAATTAGAAAATAAAAACGAGGAATTATTTATTCTCTACTGACGACTTATTTTCAGCTATTACCTTGTTCGCTGTTGATTGACAAATGAGCCCTGGTCTTCCCTGTGAATTCGAAGCCTCATTTTATAGTCTGTAGAATAAAAGACTTTAAAACATAGACTGGAAAATGCGCGCGCTCTGATTGGTTAAAAACCATGTTTTATCAGAGTATAAATCATAGAATAGCCGTGTTTTATCGTTTCGCGCGCGTTAAATCTATATTTTAAAGCACATAAAGAAGCCAAAACCATGTATTATACTGTCATAAAACACTCCGGGAATTTGAGAACACTTGAGAAATTTAGAAAACACTCGCCTGCGGCTCGTGTTTTCTAAATTTCTCTCGTGTTCTCAAATTCCCGTCGTGTTTTATGACAGTATAATACATGGTTTTGGCTTCTTTATTTGTTAAATATAAAGCTACGGAAATATTACTGTCATTATACTACATAGTCATTTCTAAAACTTTACGGAACAGTTACAAATTAAGAATTCGAAAGAAAAACTGTCAACTTACACTGAACTGTAGTAGAAGTCGTCTCGTCGATTAAACTTTGCAACCGACTGTTCCATGCGATAACCAAACGAACAGAAACATCCAATTACTCGCTAGAAAAATGGATTGATAGCAACTCATTAGATATTTTAGTACAAATACATTCAACAACGCGGTCTTGGCGTTATAGACGAGTACCCGTCGAAACGTATCGTTGACTATACAGAATAGCTACACATCAAGGCGTTAAACGGTTAAAATTAAACGGGGGCAAAGTTAAGCGAAACTCAAAACTCTAACAACAAGCAGCTACAAAGAGAGAAAACATGGCGGACGTACTTGAAAGGAGCACATTGACGATACAACGGTGACCAACACCATATTCCAAAATGGCTGTCAATTTAAAATTATTTGGTATGTATTTAAATTTAAATAATTTGCCTCACTAACCTCGTTTTTGAGTTGATAATTCAAAATAATTTTTACTCAAGAACGAGGTTAGTGGGGCAAATTTAAATGCATACAAAAGAATTTTAAATTGGCGGCCATTTTGGAATAGGGTCTATGGGCGCGCCCTTCTTGACACATACCGTGATTAAAATTCATGCATTCCAGCTACGAGAAATATGTTTTGCTCAATCATAATAGTCAGATTTTCGTGCTTTGAGCTTGATCATGATTCGCGCTTTGTTAAAAAATAACAATACTTTTTGTCATATCAACACCTATTCACATGGAGACGAGCCACTTCCCGTCGCGTTCATTTCCTCCTGTATTGATCCTGCGAAACAAATTGTTATCAGTCTAGTTTGATAATTAAGATTTACGTGTAATTTTCTTTTCCATTGTATTTTTTATTCATATTTTAATTTTAGTTCGTTTTCTATCAGTAGTATTCTACGCTTTTGCAATACTGTAATGATTTATGGTCATACAAATAAACAAACATTATGTTGAAAGCATAATGTCATTTTGTTGAGAGGCATTTCCAATAGGCCAATTTCGATATATTAAAATTCTAACTTGGCTCCGAGGCTTAGGGGAATAAAACAAAAGAAATGATCTATTCATCCCTCAACCTCGATGTGATTTCTTTTCAATTTCTTTTGTTTTATTCCCCTAAGCCTCGGAGCCAAGTTAGAATTTTAATATATCGAAATTGGTCTATTCCTGTTGTTTGACAGTCTGCAGGTTGGGTACTAGTTTACAACAATTGTAGTTCCCTGACCAATCAGAAGAGCGTGTCCAAGTTCTGAATAAAAAACTTGTTATCTCTTACATGCGGCCCTTCCAGGGGGGGCAGAAGACTGCTGAAATTTTTGTATCTGAATCATCCAACAAAATATGACGTCACATCCGGTAAAAAATCCCCGCATTGCTCGTTCGGCGAACTACAGAAATCCAGTTTTGAGTAGGCATGATTTCTTCGTTTTTTTGAACCTATGGTTTGGTTGCATTTTATACTGTGGATATAAAGAAGTTGCAGAGATATTGCTTCGACTTTTCAGGAAATATTTCGGCAAGAGAGAAAGGTTTAGTATTGTTTTTGAAGGCAAATAACACAACGCGAAGTGCCGTGTCATGGCGGATATTTTCACGCTCACAAAACAAGTTCGTTCCATATTTTAGCTATAGCAGTTCCTGATTCAGTAGTTACATCGATTTCTATAGCCTACGAGATTTACAACATCATGGATGAAACATTGCTGGTCGTAGTTTGCACTGTTCACTTCGGGAAGGTAATTATCTCTCGCCGTAAAGTGCTAGAAGTCGCTGTTGTTGCTCTTGGTCCTTATGTGTTCAGTTGAAGACACAAGCGAAATCTTTATATTCTACTGAAGGTTGGTATTTTTTTTTTTACATCTCCTTGTTGATTATTGTTGTTTTCAGTAATACACAATACATGTATATTTTATTATTCTAGTTTTGGGGTAATCGGTTGGTTTTGTTCCGTGAATTGATCTTAATTATTGCATGAAATTTAATAATTATCACAATTCGAATCATTTCTAGTTTCTTGTTCGTTTCTTCTCTACAAAACATTTTTTGAATCATCACATCCCTTAGGGTAAATATTATGTAATTAATTTATGGCAAAACGGTCAGTATAAAATGCAGACTGCAGATTGGCATATAAAAATATGCAGATTATAATATAATTTTAATTAATAGGTATATAAAATACCCGACCAGGGTATTTATATTTATAAGGGTTTTGGCATGGGTTTCAAATTAAAAGTGTGTGGAACATTTAATTTGGTGAATGATCGCAGTCTTTGGCATTTACCCCCGGGCACTTACAGCACGTAAATATCAAATTATAGACAGTGGCGGATCCAGACCTGTTCAAATTAATTAAGGTGGGGGCCCGAAAAATGTTGCCCACAAATGGGAAGGGGGAGGGCCCCCCCTAGTTTGAGTAAGCTGACGACCGACTTGCATCAATTGGCTTCTTGGCGTATATTTGTGAAAATCTAATAGGCCATGTTCACATATTAGGCTTCAATTATATAATCAAATTATATTTGGAATCACATTATAAACTAATATTAGGCAGTCCCCTAATTATGAATTGGATTATAATTACTTCAAACAATCTTAAGGGGGTTGTTTGAAGTTATTACAGTGTGTGATTGAACAAAATGGGGTGGCACGAAGAGACCAAACTTCTCATCACTTTATGTCACCCCTATTCCAAAATGGCCGTCAATTTAAAATTATTTTGTAGTATTTATATTTCAATAATTTGCCTCACTAACCTCATTTTTGAGTTGATAATTCAAAATAATTTTACTCTAGAACGAGGTTAGTGAGGCAAATTTAAATGTATACAAAACAATTTTAAATTGGCAGCCATTTTGGAATAGGGTCTATATAGTGAAGAGGCAAATTTTTTCTTCTTCTGGCTAGCCTTTCTTCTTCCTCAGATTGTGAGGTTACCCAGCCTATTTCTATTATATTGTTTTTATATTTCCACAGATGTGAACTGAAATATAATTGAACAACATTGAAGAATGATAGGATTGATTATACTTCAGTTGAATATAATTAATGTTTTAGTGTGAACAGACTTATTTTGTACATGCAATAAAATATTGGAATGCATCCTGTAAAATGCTAGCCTGCGAGAGCAGCCGGTTTTTTCGGGATCTTGTTTTGAAACTTGAGCCGGAATTACGTCTGCGTTCGGTGCGTTCGCAGGCTAGTAAAATGCAAATTGGGTAGAAAATTCCAGACCGAGACCAACCTGATATAATATAGACTGATATAATATTTTCAATTTGAACATACCCCAGTGTCATGCAATCACCTTTCCAGATTGATTCATCAATGGTCTTTAAAAAATGTCAACATTAAAATGCTATATGCTAAATTAATACTGCTTGTAAATACCAGAATGTCAATAGCCGGCACTTTCGATATATTAAAAATTATTTTATTCAGCTTGATAGTGAGGATTAGAGGACACAAACAAAATAAATTAATTAAACATGCTTGTTTAATTATCCTTTGTTTGTGTCCTCTCAGCCTTGCTAGCAAGTGGAAGTTTAATATATCAAAAGTAGCTATTCAATGAGTGTGAATAATATGAGACTGGTGTGAACCCAGCTCATTCTGTTTGGTTGACTAACTCCACACTAAAATAACCTGAGTATCCGAGGCCTTCCTTATTAGCTAAAGGGGACAAGGGTGGGGAGACGAGGGAGTGGAGAGGTTTTTGAACTTCAGAATTTGTTATTCAGAAAGGCACAGTATAACATCCATTCTTTGATCTTTGTACATGTTAGTTTGATCATTGAGTACCAGAAATATAACTACTATTTTTGCATTTGTTTTCTGTATTCTAGACACATCAAATAATAATTATTACAGTTTATTGGATTGGTCTTCATCTACTGATGTACTGCAGATAATTAGGCGGTGAAGTGAAATTGACAAAAAAACCTACCTGTACTTTCAACATCACTCTCACATCACGAGTACAAATGAAACAAAAGGATACTATAATATAGTGACCTACATGTATATAGTCTATATTATCAAGCAACAAAACATAACCATTATAGCCATGTAAGTGCAAGAACCCTTTCACTCTCACAGTCAAATCTTGAGTCAATAAATGTGGTTCTAATTTTATGTCTGCATGTGGGTGAAACCCCAGTGTGAGACCATTCAAACAGATGTGATTGAACAGAAAATTTTGCAAAATGAATTTTAAGATTTTTTTACTTAGTTTTCAGCTAAGCACTCTTGGGAGTGAAAGGGTTAATACTGTCCGTGTTCATTTTTACTTGACTGTCTAGTGTGTGAGAGACAAACTAGACTACAGTAGGGGACACTGATACTTTAAGGGAACAGTGTCAACCATTAATTTTGTCCTGGCAAAACGCTCATAATAATCTTTGTATTTATGACCTATATTAAATTAATAAATTAAAGTGGCACCTCTATTAAGGGATGGGAACAGTTTTTGAGTAACGAATGCCATTTCAACCTGCTACAAATATGATTGATAAGATTTTGTTGTACAACTGATGATAACGTTCAAAGCTTATTCTAAATGAACAGTCCATTAGATAGCTGTTGCAAGATAAAATCATGCATTTATTGCTGCATTCCAAGTCAAGAAAACATGCATTTTGAATTGGCTACATGCAGACCTTTTTGATGATTTATTAACATATATATTATATAATTTTATATGACTAATATCAACTTTATTGTCCTATGTTTTTGGCACAACCATGCCACCAGGCTTCTTGGGGATTCGGTGGGGGGCAATTAGACCAATTTATATGTATTAACTAGCTGATATGATCATTATAAATGTTCTCGTAAGCTGTACAAATAATTTATTATTCTGTCCAGACAGATGGAAAATAACCCTTCTATATAAAGATTATGACTTCTCTGGAATCAATTTTCTTTTTTTCAAATCCTATTCATTTTTTCTTGAGATGTCGTCTGCTAATCAGTTAGCGAAACCAGGAAACTCTGAAATGAAAAGAGAAATAATTCAACTTTTACCTTTAGTTTACCCTATCCTTACAAATCCCTCAAATTGCTCACCCTTCTTCCTCTAAAATTTCCCCCTACCCCCTTCTCCCTCCCACTGTTTTATAAGAATACAGTCGAAGCTTTCTGAGCGGACTCTCTCGAAAGCTGACAGCTCTACTTATGGCCGCCATGACTAAAACCCTGTTTGAACTATAGCTCATACAAGCTCTGTAATTTACACATATTGTAGTCCTGTAAGCGGCCAGCTCCAGCTAGTTGTCGGACACTTTTTCTGCTTCCTGAGGGTGTAAAGGCTTACAGGAGCTTCGGCTGTACTGTATATATTATTTAAGTTATTTTTTGTTTCTTTTGCTGATATGTAGCCTCCTACGCAGACTTTCTTTGGGCTCGTCACACAATCTTTCCTCCCCCAAAAGATTGCGTGACGAGCCCAAGAAAGTATGTGTAGGAGGCTAGCTGATATGCAGATTACTCTTCTTTCACTAATCTAAATAAAAAAAACATCAATTTTTCTTTTTTCAAAAATAAGGTATACATAATCATATGCATTTTAACCAAAATGCACCCTGGGCATTTTTATAACTAATTTTAATTATCTGCATATTTTTATGCCTAGCCTGCATTTTATACTGACTCGTTTTTGCCGATAAATTAATTACATAATATTTACCCTAAGGGATGTGATGATTAAAAAAAATGTTAAACTTAAGGATCTACTTTGTGTAGAACAAACGAACAAGAAACTAGAATGATTCGAATTATAAAAATAATAGAATTGTGATTATTATTAAAATTTCATGCATAATTAAGATTAATTCACGGAACAAAACCAACTGCGATTACCCCAAAACTAGAATAATACAAATATACATGTATTGTGTATTACTGGAAACAACAATAATCAACAAGGAGATGTAAAAAAATACCAACCTTCAGTAGATATATAAAGATTTCGCTTGTGTCTTCAACTGAACACATAAGGACCAAGAGCAACAACAGCGACTTCTAACACTTTACGGCGAGAGATAATTACCTTCCCGAAGTGAACAGTGCAAAACTACGACCAGCAATGTTTCATCCATGATGTTGTAAATTTCGTAGGCTATAGAAATCGATGTAACTACTGAATCAGGAACAGCTATAGCTAAAATATGGAACGAACTTGTTTTTGAGAGCGTGAAATATCCGCCATGACACGGCACTTCGCGTTGTGTTATTTTGCCTTCAAACAATACTAAACCTTTCTCTCTTGCCGAAATATTTCCTGAAAAGTCGAAGCAATATCTCTGCAACTTCTTTATATCCACAGTATAAATGCAACCAAACCATAGGTTAAAAAAACGAAGAAATCATGCCTACTCAAAACTGGATTTCTGTAGTTCGCCGAACGAGCATTGCGGGGATTTTTTACCGGATATGACGTCATATTTTGTTGGATGATTCAGATACAAAAAAAGTCCAGGCGTCGCGGAGTGTTCTCCCCCGCCCTGGGCCCTTCCTACGATCACCATCTTCGTGCAGGTGGTGGGCGCACTAAGCGCGCAATGCATGCTGGTGCTTGTTCGGTTTCAGCTCATTTGCTCCCAACCGCCATCGTGTGAAGATGTCTGGAGAGCATCGAATTATCTCGAAATAACCACTTTTTGCTCCAAATATCGCCGCTTCTGCAAGTCTTTCGATTCTATCGTGTTATTGATATTAGGAAGTAACGATTTTCTCGGACTTAGTGTGGAAAACCATTGGTTTTGGACGTCTCAACGGGACTTACAGGTAAGCTAAATCATGTTTGTGGTTTGTAAACACTTTACACAACAAGTTAATACAACCTCTTGATAACCTATTGCTTTATAGCCACCGGGAAAAATCAGGGCACCCTGAATATAGTGAGAGTGAACTGTGAATGATTTATTGAATCCAAAATTTTTATGTGTTCTGACTTTGATGTAGCTCAGAGAAAAATCAGCTAAATAAGTCAGTGGTAGTCTTCCTAGCGAACGAATTCATCAGTAGTCCGCAGCTTCAATATACATGTAGCTACATACCCCCTGCATAGGCCTATAATTAAAATCAATTATTGATATCCATTCAAGTCTAGTACTTCATGGCTGATACATGAAGGATCAGTCTATTGGCATCATGATAAATTACAGGGGCCAGAGTACATATTAGTGACTAAGCCGAAATGTTTTGTTGCTATTATGTTAGTCAGGGACAAAGCACAACAGAATGAGCAGTAGCATCTAGTTGGATGGCTGGTAAAAAAATAAATTATTCATACATCTGAAAATCAGTCGAGTATGCAGCAGGGGCAGATCCATGATTTTATGAATGGGGTGGGAGTTAGTATGAGAGGGGAAAGCTAAAGTCCATAGGCCTGGGAGGGGTCTGGACTATGGAGATTTATTTACCCAGAAAATTTTGAAACATGTGAAAGAGTATATTTGCATTTTTATTTCATAGCAGTTTTTAAAATGTATTATTAAATGGGACTGTGGATAGCAACGATGGCTGTTTATTTTTACATTCATACGTTTTCAATTGAACAATGTGGCTTGTAATTAAAAAGGGGAGAGAAAAAGAGAGGAGTCATAGAAGTTTTAAAAGCTTCTCAACCACCTCAACCCTCCCTTCAGATCCACACCTGTATATTTGTCAGCTGGATGCTTATGCTAAGATGGTTCAAGGCCTTTGTATGTTGGGGTAATGTCAGCCAATGGTTAGGTCTTTTGAGTTATTGAACAGCTAGCTAGCTACCAGCAAACTGCAGTGAGTGTAATTTTCTACATTGTAAAAACAGCCCTTGTTCTTACTACTGTGAAAGGCCTTCATTCTATATGGTTCCATAAAAGGATCCTCATTCATATAAAATGGGAGACAGAGGGCAAATGTGTTGCTGTTAGGTGTGCACAGGCCATGTTTATTTCCTTCCCTTTATTGCTGCTGCACTGATTATAGAACTAGTTTATAATCAAGTTATTTGTTGTTCTTTATTCAGAGAATAACAGAAACTGAATGGAAAATGCCCAGGTGTGTTGGAGGAATAATTTGGGAGGCAGTAGTTACTTTACTCAGAGAAGCTTGAGCACCAGGATGTGAACAGTTAAAGATTGACTGACCAGATAAAGCAGTAGTTGGCATAGTTTGAGATGACGCAATCACAAATTTAGATGAATATCAATTTTCTTGAGGTTGTAAAAATAAAACATATAAAGAAACAATGTGCAACTTTGTGTCATTTCATATCTTCCTATTTTCCAATTTGACATCAATAATTTTATTGCTAGAAAGCAGGACAAATCCTTTTCCTGACACCCAAAGCTTGACAGAAATACTTTTTATAAAGCCATTGTCACAGTAATGAATAAAACCCATTTGGTCTTTTAGAACCATTTTATTGAACTTCCCATTCCCCTCAATAAAGGTTAATTAGCTGTCCTGATGAGAACCATGAGAGGTTGAAAGTTCTTGACAATTCCGAAAATGAGCTGTCCATGTGTATTTTCTAATATGAAGTCTACACCTTCTGGTTTTGTTGTGAAGTATAATATTTATTAGTAACAACAGATAGAATACCGTAAATCCTCGAATAAGCGCCCCCCTCGAATAAGTGTCCCTCCTATCGGCCAAACATTGAAATAAGCTCCCCCCTCCCCCCCCTGTTTTTTTCTGGGTAAGAACTGAGACAACAAAGGTTGAGTATTGTGTCAGTCATGTTTCACTCATCATTTTGTGAAATTATCGGTAATAATTATTCAGAATCAAAGTTGAACTACTCTTGACTACTATACGAACAGATTTGCACATACTTGTTTTCAGCTTGTGAACATGTTCGGTGAACCGAAAATAATATTACAAATAGCAAGATGCTGCTATTAGAACTACATGTATATGTACAGCTTTGTATATTTAATACTCAGGTTATAAAATTGTTTACGTGCAAATGTTTACTACTAGAGTAGTATTTCAAAAATAAATGGCGCGTCTGGCCAAGATTTGGGAAAAATAAAATAAGCACCCACCCCTCTCGAATAACCCCCGCCTTATCCTAAATTTGAAATAAGCACCCCGGGCACTTATTTGAGGACTTACGCGTATTTACACTTCAATGTGACCTTCAGTGTACAATCAAAACAATATTACAAAACACAAGAATGAAACCATTTATCATCTCTAGAGGTTCCAATTGAGTAGAACATGACCGAAACAATACAGAAAATAGTAGTTCCTTATTTCATCAGCATAAATACGTTCAACTGTGACGGCAGAATCAAGGCAGCATAAACAAATATGCCTCCCTTCGGTAAACCAGTACCTCTTTTGGACGTTCATCTTGATTATTTTCCGGAACATATTTCCCAAATAGGGTTCTCTTAGTCCTAAAAGAATACAGAATTAAATAATTTGTCAGCAAAAATATAACATATTAAACATCCAAAGAAAGTGGTAAATTATCAAATGAAAGTGCATAAACTCGTAATGTGAGACTACATGCGATATTTTTAATTCCAAGTTATAATGGCAGGTAAATATGCGGCGATATTTTGACTAATAAATTGCGCTATGACGGCGTTTCACACCTTACTGAAACCTCTCACAGCTCTACATGGTCTCAAAAATGCACCATTTTCAGTTACCTCAAACGGCTCAGATCGACTGGTGCGATCTGGTGCGATCCACTTTCTATCATTAAAAAACTTCTAATCTTTTGATTTATTACACTAAAAAGCCAAGCACCACTGCTGAGAGCAGTGATCTGAACAAAACTAACGACCTACTCGACGAGGCGAAATATGTGATAATTTTACCTTGATTTTTAAAAGCGATAAATTGGACCTTTAAACTTTTATAACGAGGATATTTGATTAGACAGAATGATTACCCGAATGTTAATGTTGCTAAATATGACATCTTAGCTTCAAAAACGAAAGAGTCCTTTACGAAAAGAATGAATAAACTTACCCTGAAAAAATCGTCTTCACCACTCGAATCTTCCGCCATGATGGATTCGGTGACCAAATCAATGCATTGCGCGCTTAGTGCGCCCACCACCTGATCTTCGTGTGAACTATCTTTGTTGTTTGACATGTGATTATACGTGTTTTTAAAATAAAGGGTGCATGCAATCAACTTTGACGTCACTAGCTGCTTTTAAACGTGCAATTAAGAACTTGACCTACATTATATCTACCTACGTGTCTGTAAGTGCGAAACAAGGACACTACTAAGACGTTTGATTGTATATCAAGTGTTTTATTACATAAATAACTTTTCAAAACATTCTGAATACCATCATGTTTCGATTTCACTGAACGGGTATATGAATTTCTCGTAGATAATAATTCAATCAAAATATGAAACGAAAAGTATATTGAATGATTGTTTATTGAATCAAAGGAGGCGCACCACGTGAATCTACGGGATTGACCTAGGTGAAATAAAGAAAAAATAAAAATATATAAAAAAATATTGAATTAAAATTGGCCAAAATT